>VZTM01015286.1:7407-31465 GCA_013400555.1 Jacana jacana | reverse complement strand
GGTAATGAACAAGCACAATTAAGAGTTGTGGGTGATTGCTGTTAAAGACTCTCCATAGAGGAGTCTGTTGAATGCTGCTAGCAAGGCTGCTGGGGAATTTTGCACAGTCCTTCCCCAGTCTAGTAGCAGGGGCAAGGAAACAGCCATATGAAGGAGAAACTCAGAGCAACAGTAAGAAATAGGAGACTTAAAAATAGCTCAGGGGCATGTTTAGGATGAGGGTTGGGGTTTTTTGTTTTGTTGTCATTTTGCTGTTTTTTGGCATTTGGGTGTTTTTTTTTTCCTGAAAAAAACTGAAGGAGTGTTTGTGGCCAAATCTCTTGTCTGTGGAGTCTGAGCACATGCAGTCAGGTCTTCTGTGTGTTGATACAGCCTGGACTGCGCACATGGTGTGATGCTGACAAGATGCTGGCTTCTACTCACAAGGAGATCTTAGTGGTAGGAGTGAAGTCGATGAAGAAAACCCCACCACCTCAGGATCCCACAAGAAGGCCTACGGGGAGCAGTAACTTGTTTATGCACATGTTGTCTGGCCTGAAATGCCCTAGGCCCCATAGGTACCAGGGATTTATTCTTAAAAACTCCTGCTGCTTGTTTCCAATACTGGGAGCCTTTCTGTAGACAGGCAGCTGCTGCTGTCTTGATTAAACCTGTGTTGACCAGCTCTTAAACTAGGAGTTTAAAGCAACAGCAATTACAAGCTCTTAATCCATTGCAACGTGGGATTTGAAAACTGCTTGCTAACAAAAATAGTTCTGCAAACTGGGCCCCAAAGCAGTGAAAGGAGAATCATGGGAAGACCGAAGAAACGAAGTAGCTGATAAGGACATAGACTGGGCTGCAACTAATACAGCAGAGAGGAGAGCCTGCCTTTCAGAGTGTGACGTGTCACAGGCAGTAGTAACAGCTGGCTCACATTTTCAACGGATGTAGATCAGCAGAGACTGGTCAGAAACTGAACCGTCATCATCTATCAAAGAAAGCCTATATTTGTAGCAAGTTGATAAACGCTCAAGATCTGTTATGCCCCTGAAGAATGGACTGAATATTTTCATAAAAGATACTGATGTAGAATTTACTCTTCATGTCTGTTTCTTCCCTAATTTTTGGTAGTCCAGTTTATCTGGTGCTCTTCCAGCTTCCTATCACGTAAGCATGAATACAAAAAGACTCTCATGTCTAACACTAACAGAATCATTGCATTGCCCAGGGGATAATATGTGATGGTAGCTAGAAACTTTTATGAAGCTATGAAGGCAGAAAGAGTTAGTTACTCCACAGTTTATATGATTTGTCCTTAGGACTGAAAAATACAGACAGAAGTGAATCAGTCAAACTTCAAACACACACAGTAATTCACCAGGGCTGTTGAACAAACTGCCCTACCATGCATCTTTGCACCTGGTGTTGTTTCTGATTTGGTGCACCTGTTTCAGTGATTTGTCATGTCAGCTGTGTCCCTGAATGTGTTGCTTGAGGTTATGGAGGTAGCCTCCAGGCCACTATCCATGGACCCAACCCATAGGGTTTGACCATATGAAGCTAGCAGAACTGGAACTGCACAATTAGACTACCATTTGCTTCCTATGAAGCTGAAACCAGAAACAGTCCGTCACAGAGGAATCGCATTAAACATTTTCCTTCACTCTCCAGCAGGTACCACAGGCGTCTCACTTCATAGGATAAAGTTTAAGAGAATTTGCATGGACATTATTTTAAATATTATTTATGCTAAAGGTCTCGCATCTCTGCAACACAGCAGCTTATGGTTTGTTCCCTGGGGATCATGAATACTATAGTGATATGGAAATCGTCTGAAATACTGCCATAATTACTGAGGAGAGATTCATTAACTCGCTGCAAATTTAAATCAACCTATGTCATTGAAAAACATGAAAATCTAAAAATTTTGTGCTTTTAATACTACGAGTACCTTAAGGGTGAAATTCTGATAAAGTCCAGAGCTCCAACAGGAGAAGGTTAGACCTAAAAGGCAAAAAGTCACCTTCCTGTTTTACAATTACTCTCACAACAGCTGAATGTCAGCAAAGGTCTTGAGACAATGTGACACTCGCCCTGCTAACCTGCTCCACTTCAGTTCCTAATGTTCTACATCAAATAAATTACTTAGTGCCACAATTAAATCCTTATCAGCCCCGTTGGGGCCTCTATCATAGACACTTTAGGAAAAAAGAAGGTTGCTTTGAACTCTTCTTTAAAAACTAAATTGCACTAGGAGGTAATTGCAAGTTATTATTTATTTATTTATTACGTGCCTAACAGAGAAGGTATGCATGGTCTGAATGCTTTCAAATTTTCTCTGCACTGAAAGACGAGTTCATGCAGGCCAGTGTATTGCAGAAGTCTCTGTGAGGATGAATACATTAGAAAACGCCAGCTTTATTGCTAGTCCTTTGTTTTTCTCCCTGAATGGATTCTCTGCGCTTTGCATTTTTCATGTGGTTTTAGATGCAATTAAATTACAGCTGGGAAGAGGTGAGTAGTCATCCTATAAAACACAGCTAGGCAGAAGACAAGATGTATGCCTCTGTGCTTCCTTGGGCAAGAGAGTAGAGAGGCACTCTGTACTCCTGCTCTTGGTCTACTCACTCAGGCAGACAGGCCTGTTGAGTCCTAGGGAGCAGCACCCTATTAGTGAACACTGCTTAACCAGGAAAAGAACATGGCTTGGGATATCACTGCCCACCAGGAGATGAATGACTGGGTGTACAGCAAGGATTTGGGTCCAGAAAAAAGTATTTCCAGTTAAAGATTACAATCTGCAGGCTCATCTCTGTCTCTGAGGAAAGGCCTAAACGTTCATAATAAATTCAGTGTTTATTAGTTCACAGAGGTCCCAGCTGAGTTTAAAGTCTGTTGTACTTGTTGTATGACTTCATGGAATAGACAGTCTAAAAAATACAAAACACAAAACAGGAGTAAAGGCTTTAAGGAGTTGATTGAAGCCTGGATATGCAGAAAAAGAATTCTTTCACAATGTTCAGTGCAGCCCCTCTCTGCCTGGACAGAGCACTATCTCTTCAGCACAGTGCTCAGTAATTTCTACCTGTTTGTCCACGTGGAACAACAATTAGTTTAAGAGCTACCCACATGATGTATCGGAGCATATGCTCCTTCACATATGAATCCGTATGAAAAGACTCATTCTCAAATATCACAATACAAATATGAAAGTAGCAGGTTCAGATGAAATTATCTAATATAATAAAACATGTGCCTTCCCAAATGGAAGCAATGCTCTCTAAAGCTTATTTTTATCTCGGAACAACAACAACAACATCAAACAAAACCCGAACAACAGAAGTAACTCCCACCCTCATTTATTTTCGGGAAGAAACCTCCTGCTCAAAGCCTCTTCTCAATGGGATTTTAAAAGGTTTGAGTTACAAATACATGTCAGGAAGGCTCTTCTGCAGTGATCCAGTCTTGCTACAGCAGGGAAACAAGTCCTGTGATCCCCACTCGCGAATTTATGAGCTCCGCAATAGGATACATCATGGAATAACTACAGAAACAACAATGAATCAGTATTGCCAAGTCCCTTCTGACTTCACCTGTATTATGAAGCTAAATTAATGCGCAATAAGGTACAGCTCTCTGTCTGCCTGAGAGCATGCACACAGCATATAGATTGAGAGATACGGGGCTTTGAGTCACTTGTACAGCTACATTTACCCCATAAATTCATGCTAGAGGATGGACTAAGGAGAATTTATAATTGCACAAGCCATACGGAGGCAGTGACACTTCATTCAGTAAGTGCCCTTTCATTACAGTTGAAGGGCTGTGTGCTTATCATGGCTATAACTCCCAGTTACTAATCGGGAAAGGATCTGTTGTATCTATGCAGAAGAGTTCAATCCACTCTATTTATCACTTTCCTTGTGTAAAAGTGTTCTAAAATTTAAGGTACATTCTGGTAAAGACATAAGTAAAATTGCTTAGCAGTAGGATAATTTCCATGTGAGTCTTGTCCCATCCAGCCTTGCTATAGAGTCCTCCAGACTCTCTCCTCCAGAGACCAGAGTCCTCCAGACTTTCTTCAAACTACTAGAAGAAACTGTCCACTATAGTTTCTTTGCCAAGATTGATAATGAAGAGAGCCCTAAGCATCATACAGTAATTAACACTGGTAGCTGGGGTACGCAGGACTAACACTGTAATGGCTTTGAAATGCTTGTACCCACCTCAGCTTGCAAAAGACAGCTATAGTATTTTCCCATGGTAACTATTCACCAGGGATCAAGAAAATAAAGCATTAGCAAATCAGCATCAGATTTGTACAGATAAACAAAGTTCAAGCCTGAAAGGTGTGGGGAAGACATTAGTGAAATATTTGAAATGTTTAAGGTGTGGAGGCTAATCAATACAAGGCTGAGCACTCCCACCTCTCTGTCTTCACTGATCTTTCTCCTGCTTTCACAGGTGTTTCTTATGAAGACTGGCACTAGTAAGTGTCTTCCAGTTCCATAACATCCATTCTATCATCTACAGCTTTGGGGATATTGTCCAACAAGTTATTCTCTGAGAGGGGTCAAATGGGACACGTATCCGTCTAGTCCCTAGGCAGCTCTGCCAGTTATGTCAGTATTTATTTGCTTGTTAACAAAGAGTCGCATTCCTTTGATTCTTTAAACCGATAGTATTTTGTAACTATCTAATTTGCCAGCAGCATTATTCTCACCATTATGAATCTCCCAGATACCTTTCTACCTCCCCTAACGCTGCTGTATCTGTTGCAGATCTTGAAATGGCACTTCAGCTCTGACTCAGGCAGGATTTCAATGCACTAACAGATTTTGGCAAGTGGACCGATCCTTGCAATACCTAGAGTGAGGAACTCACCATCTGAGATTGCAAAGAGCAGTTGAATCCACAGCCTGACACAAATGACCCTGCAAGCAAGGATGCAAGTGGAGGTGAAACTATTTTCAGCACCTCTCATCCCACCATGTGCATGTAAACAAAAGTGTTCTCTTTGGAGCCATATCATGATGTCAGTAAACTGTTCTCCTTACCCCAGCCCTGCTATTTTTATTTCTCCAAAACAGAAAATACTTTTGTTTCCCTTCCGCTCCTGCTTGATAGTGTTTCACTTCAAAATATGTTCATTCTTGTTGGAGTGGCTACATCATTTTAGAAGGCATCTATCTGTTTCTGACCCCCTGTCAGTTATAAATGCTCTGTAGTAAGAAACAGACATTTTTGTACAAGTTGTCACTTCCCTGATAGCAACTGCAAGTAGGTAGTTCCAAAGGGAGCCTGCTGCGCTTCAGGTAGGTT
This sequence comes from Jacana jacana, assembly GCA_013400555.1. Classification (NCBI taxonomy): domain Eukaryota; kingdom Metazoa; phylum Chordata; class Aves; order Charadriiformes; family Jacanidae; genus Jacana; species Jacana jacana. Next base: position 26,161 of record VZTM01015286.1, on the reverse strand, counting down.
TTCCCAGTATATCCATGAAAGCACCTTAAACCTGGCAGAAAAGAAGAACAATCCTGTCACAGTCTTGCACTTGTGTCAAAACACTTTGCTAGTGTTCTCAAACACCTTTTAAAGGCCTTATATGAGGACATGAATACATTTCATGTGCCATGACATTCCAAGAGTTTCTGCTTTTTCTCTAGAGATTAGCCTCTGTCCCATGGCCTGAAGTCACCTATAAACTGGTAATAACATCAATCCACAGCTGGCAGCAATTGATACTGCCTTGAAGAGAGGAATTCTTCAAAAGACTGGGTGGTGATACATATGTCTTCTGCAAAGGCTCTTGGTAAAGCATCCAGTTCCTTTGAGCCTGTGTCCCTTTTGTAACATGGCATGGCTCCTTCTTCTGCCTGCCTAATGTTCAGGACAAGGGCTCTCACCATGTAGATGTTCTAGTAAAAGGGGTCTGACCTCTGTGAGGCTGCCAAAAGTAACTGTAATATGGGAAATAGTAATGAGTCTGCCTTTCTCCCCAGCCTGGGAACTAGGTAAGGGACATCATCCCACTTGACATTAAAAGAAAAAAGCAGGCACAGAAAGGAGATGGGATTTGCTCCAGGTCACGCAGCAGATCAGTGGCCAGGGACAGAAGCCAGCTCCCACTTCCCTTCTCATACCCCTCTTCCTCCTGCTCTCTGCAGATCTCTTCAGTGCATACTTTAATCACTAGACCATGTTTGTTTTCATGGTTGTGCATTTCTCCCATAAAGCACACCCACATGATATTGGATCCTCTTTGTCGTGGTGGGGCAGGTGGGTGGATAGCAAGGAGAAACTTATCAGTTCCACAAGTCCTTTCCAAGTTAGAAATCCTGCTTGACTTTGACACTGTGAATTTCGTAGTGGGGGGTGTCTAGACTTTCTGACTCCTTGTCCCAGTAACATTCTCTTGTCCTATATGCAGAGCACTTTAAACCTCAACTGGCAGACAGGAAATCCAGTGCACTGTCTGAAGAAGACACAAAGTGATGAGGGTCTGAAATGTGCTGAAGGGAGGGAGGAGAATAAAACCCTCCTCACAGCATGAGGATGCATCTACATGTCACTGTAATTCAGCATGATGTGTGCTGGAAATGCCCACGCACTCATTTGTTAGCCTGGATTTGAACTCTAGTGAAAAATGAGTTGACAGCCTCCCTGCACCTCTTGCTGGGTTCCAAGCAGAACTTTCTGTTTGAAAATACAGCACCTTGTGCAAAAAGGCTTCCTTTATTTCCAGCGTGAGGGAGTGGAGGGGATTGTGTCTTACTTGGACACAGCTTGCAGAGTCAGAAGGCTTAAGAGAACAACTGGCTTCAGCCGAAGGAAATCGTATTTTAAAATCAGGAGGCCTGAAGACACCCACACTGCACCAAAGGGATGCAGCTGAGGTAACCAAGGAGGACAATAAACTTCAGTGAGTGACAGCTTTGCTGCTTCCATTCACAAGACAGACGCACGTGACAGGGCCAGCCCAAGGAGCAGATTGTGGTGTGTCCCACAGGGAGACGGCCTGGAAGGGAGAGACAGGCAGTACATGAATGTGATTTTTAAGTATTTCAAGTTTTGACCCTTAAATGCTCAGTTGTGTGAGTCAATACCTTTTCAATTTAATACTTAAATTATTTAAATAATAAATACTGTCTACTTTCATGTTAATCCTTTGAGGGGATAGCACGTAGACTGTGTTTACTTCCTCTCTTCTAGATTTGCCACTGTAAAGGCTGTTTTATGCAACAGCTATGCTGTCAGCTGTGCAGCTCCTGCCCGACTGCCAGGGCAAATATGTCTTCCAACAAGCAGGGAAGAAATCCAGGCCTAACCATCCTTTCACTACTGTTCACTGGTCAGAGACTATGGGAAAGAGGAAGTCGGCTTTCAGGGAGTCATGGTTCAGCAAGAGGCTCTGTGCAAGAGCTGTGCCATGACCACATCTGCAAGGGTAGCTGTGCCTAAGGGAATTAGGAGTTTTGTGATCCAAGGGGCGATGCGAAGCAGCGTGGCCTGTTAAACAGAAGCTGGATGCATATAATAGTTTTATTTGAGCACTGTAGTGGAATCTTGGGTCCTTACTTCATCTGTGGACAGGTTTATTTCCATGTTTGGGAAGACTTAGCTTCATCTCTATGTTTCATCAATGTCAGAATTCTTCTGCTCTACTCAGTGAAATCCAATAGGGTAGCCTGCTGGGAAACCTCTCATCAAGACCACTCCCTGAAGAGAAAGACCTCAAAAAGGAAACGTACTTAGTAGAGCCTATGACAGCTTTCCAAAAACATGCTTACTGCTGGTTTTAGGCAAAGCAGGAAAGATTCCAGGAGGACCTGTATTCTTACTAGTATATCAAACAAACAAAAAGAAAGCAACTGAGTTACCAGAATGTGTGCTTGAATACCAGTAAGATTAATAAATAATAAATTATAGGTACGCTAACTACAGAATCACTCTGTGGAGAGAAAGGACGCAGTGAAACTGGTGATATCTTCAGCTGTGGTTGTCCTTCCTGCTACTCCATGGCAAACAGCCATCCAATGCTGAGCAGCCCTCACAAGAAGATTCAGCAGGCTTTGTTACCAGTGAACAACAATCTGAACAACCACCCACCCCACCCCCTGCAAATTTAGCTCAACTGAGCACAACTTCACCTCTAAGACCAATACCTCCTGTGACACATTGCCATAGCAACAGGAAGACCTGTGCTAGAAAAGGTGTTGACTGCTTTCTACCCTTCATCTTTGATGGTTTAAACCACCACTTTTTCACCGAAGCCAAACATTTCTGGGAAAATAAACAGAGAAAGAAAGATACTTGGAGAGGCAGAGCTTGGAAGGTATTAAGGAAGATAACCTGTGCCTGTCCCTGGCAGTCCTGCACACTCTTCTCCCTAAGACATCATTTGCATAGCAGTACCATGCTCACTGTAAGCTTTGGACTGTCTTTTTAAAAATTCCTCCTGTAATTTGCAATTCCCTTCAGAACATCTGAGCAAGGATGAAACTTTTGTCATCATGCTCAAGTGTTTTTCTTGTGAAAAGAAGTGTAGTTATTTGAGCTAGTGGGCTCTGACACTCACAGTCTCCCTCAGAAGTGTGCATATTCCCCAGGGAAAAGTTTGTGCAGATGGGTGCCTAGTCCCTTTCAACCTAGGCAGTTCTGTGATTCTGTGACTTTAGTTGCTCAGGAACTGGAGGTGAAATTCAGCCCTATAGGTTTGGTTAACACAAGGCTTGTGCTCCTGAGAGAAACTGGGATTTAAGCTACGTTCCTTGCTCTTGGGGGAATTCCATTTGAGGGAACAAGGAATGGAATCTGTTAACTAAACTCATCTTCTAGCTCTTAGTATTTCACCTAGGAGAGGAAGCAAAATTGCATTAAAATGGTAACTTTGGCTTCCCTGTTTGTGTTTTTCTAAAAGTAACAGAGCCTTGTTTGTCTGCCCTAAAGTAACAGAGCTAATTCTGCATTCCCAGAACAATACATTTGTTAGATTGCAACCAGCAATCCTGCTTTCAAAGTACCTGGCACCTGAAGAAAGTTGCAACTGACCAATCACATCTGGGCTTGCTAGCAAGTGTTTTTTAAAGGAAAAATACCCCTTCAGTACCTCTAGCATAAGCTAAAAGTAGAAGAAGAGATGATAGCCAAACAGCATACAGAAAAATAAGACCTTTGAACAGGATTGCGACCTAGAGAGATGCTGAAAAAAATCTCTACCATCTGATGGTTTTGTGCAAAAGAGTGTTTCTTCTTAGGACCTTTAGATATACATTAATGTTACACTACGGACTATGCACTAGGGTATAGATATGGGCTGCCTGCCAAGCACGGAATTTCCTCAGGGGTTTTGCTAGATCACAGTAACAGAAGTTGCCAACACCAGTAATCAATATCCAGAGGGTCACTGGACTAACCATCAGCACTCCTGTCCCGTCAACCGTTTGGTACCCGGTTTGGCAAAACTCGATAACAGCAAAATGTAGCAAAGAGACAGAGCTCTTTATGGTTGGAGAGGTACTGTGAGAGATGAAGACAAGTATAGTACAAAACAATAGGTTTAATAGCTGGACTTAAGGTCTTCCGTTACATTCACCAAAAGCATGGATTTGTTCCTGTACCAAGGATTCCCCCAGAACAGCTTCTATCCAGATATATGAAAGTTCTTCTTTTGAACGGTCGTCTTTTAATTTGTTATTCTTTCTGCTATGTATCATCTAAGTTGCAGCTATTGTTTTTTTTTCCCAGGTGCCCAGCTTTTGAGAAGGGAATTTTTGAGTGACTGTGACCGTAACTGGGGTACCGTCTTCTCATAGAAGATTATCATATGCATCTCAGAATCCATACACTCCTGGATGAGCCTACACTTGTGTTAAGGTAAATCAGAGTTTGTCAGGCCAGGCAGAGCTGTGGTACAATGTCTTAATTAATTCCTGGGAAAATGCAGGGAATGTACTCCGGAACTCTGAAAACATGAAAATATGACTGATAAGTTTGTGTAGAAAAACTTGGAATGAGAAAGCAAGAGAAGATAGAGAAACTCAAAGGAACAGTAGGCAGAAGGTGGTGCTGTGACTCTCCAGGAAGCCAAAAGCCTGGAGCAAACAACCCTCAGAAACACTCCAAAAAAACCTGAAGAGCAGCACCGCTATGTCTGGCAAACACTGAAACAAAATTGTCACCTCTTTGCTAAGGTGGCAGAGCAAGGCATCATTTGTGATCATTATAATGATCCCTGGCTTACATTAGTGTGTCCTTAGCACAGACTGGTAAAGGATCAAGGGCCATTCTTATGTTAAACCCACCAGCATCACCATGGTTGGAAGGACCTCTGAGATCCTCAAGTCCATCACAAACACACAAAAGCCCCCTACAATCTCAGCCACTAGAGCATGCCCTGAAGTGGCACATCTACACATCCTAGCCCAAATCAAGAGGTGAACTCTCAAGGGCCCAGTGGGGACAAGTGAATAAACCACAGACTGACAGTGAAGGGACTCATGATGTGCATGCCTGTTCATTCTCACCAAAGAACACACTTCATAATATGCACCAGATGGGGCTGATCTGAAACAATCCAAAGTGTCTCCAGATCATTGCAAGGTATCTTTCAGAGTCATAAAAAGCCTTCCCCTCACAAACAAGGGGCAGAGGGACACTAAATCAAGAATGAGGAAGAAAAGCAGCTCCTCAGTTACTCACCAAAGACATGGCCAGAGATTTGCTCCCCAAAAGCAATTTCTGCACTTAGCCCACTTATTCTACCCATCGGCATATGCTTCAGGCAATGAGCAGAGCTGAGGATAACAATGTGGCTGGCTGCAAAGCAGCCGAACCTGGCTAAGTCTCAGCATACTCAGCAGTGACCCCTTTTCACAAGTATTGGCACTAATAACTAATGCCTCAGAGAGGTCCCTTAACCCATGCAGCGTCTGTGGCTGAGGAGCATCCTTCCTTCAGTTTTCAAACTGCTGCTTGAACGGTTTTGTCATTGACCTTCCTGCAAGTCACAGTTTCAAATCATGTACACAAAGAAAGATCTAGCCCCTGACTCCTACACCAGAGTACCCCTAGCTATTCCATTTCACATGTAGGGTCACTTAGAGGATGAATCGTGATTTAGTTTTGAGATGGTACAGGTAATCGTAGAGAGATATCAGTAAGATATTTTTTGAAAGCAAAGGTACAAACGCCAGGCAAGGCATTTCTCACCAGTTTCTCACCAATTGAGAACTGAACTGGAAAATCACAGCCACAGGAGAGACCTTGAGCCTTCCAGTGGTTCTCATTCACCATCAAAGCAAATCTTCAGAAATTTACACGTTTACAATTTTGCTTCTTACCATTTCTCTGTTGATGCATTTAAAACAAGGTATCTTATAAACTCACATGTGTTTGGACCTTCAGAGCCTGCAGATCACTCAGGGCTGAGATGCTTTCCTGCCTACATGGCATAGTGAACTGCTGGCAGGCAGTACCACCTGGCATTGTATGCAGGATCTCGAGCAGAAAAGACCATAGTGTCATGCTCTGGATAGTCTTCCCCCTAGAATGACACAAGCTAATGTGTACACAGATTCTTATTCCAAAGGCCTTCAAGCTATTTTAGGAGGAAGCACCTGTTCAGAGATGCATAGAAATACCAGGGCAGTAATCAGAAACAGCAGTATAGAAAAGGCAAGACATGACTCCAAAAAAATGGCTCTGCAGCAAATAGGAAGGATGGGTAGTTACTTCAGTATCTTCATGAGAAGTCTTCAGAAGTAGCATTCCCCACTGCTCTTGCAGCAGGACATCTTGGCATCTTTAGATGGAGCTAAGAAAAGGGTCACAAGGGCTAAGAAAATACACACATGGCTGCTGCTAACCTACTCATAAAAATATCCAGGGAAAGAAAGTTTACGAAGATAGTCTGTCAGCCTGACTCACAGTGGAAATGTCATCAACGATCTAATGGCATTCCTGGAAGTTATTTGGCAGTTACTTTCCATGTAGCTTTGGAAATGTATCCTCCATCTTTGAAGTTAAAGCCTGAAGGTTAATGTGTGTGCTTCCATGTATAAAATCATTACACTTACAGTGCACAGTAAATGTCTCATTTTAACTTTTTTAATCTATCCAGTCAACTCTGACGTTTCAATTCAGAAGAGAGAAAGACGCTTAGCTGATCAGAATCACAGAAAATAAGAGGGCTGGTAAAGACCACATCAGGATGTTTTGACTTCTTTTACACTTTTCCCATGGTATCCCTAGTATTTCTTTTAATTTGAAGCATTCTGATTAGCCAAGGCATTTAAAGCCCATCCATCACCCAGTGCCTCAAAATAATAGCACAACCATCACAGACACCCAACTATTTTAAAAGAACAGCTGTTCTAGTTCTGCTGTCATTTATACTAATGTTAACTAGGAGACTCACCATCATATTATGTGGAGTAATACACATGTACAACCACTATATGCAGAACTAAAATGGAAGAGATTAAAACATTAGGGTATCTCTGCCTAAATGTTTGATAGCAAGCAATAAATTATTATCTTAATTGGTAAAATCCATCCCTTAATCTGTTTTTACTTCCAAAACTATAAATATGCATGACGGGAATGCTCAAGCACATATGAAAGTTATGAGAGACAATACTCTATCAACATAGGATCATAGAATTTCCTATATTAGAGGAGACCTTTCAGATCACCTAGTCCAACTGTCAGGCTAACATGGAGCTCCATTGCTCATTTGGACCCAAGCTAAACAGATTATTTTTTTTCCACAGAAATTGATCTACAGCATAAATGATCCAGTAGACTCCACCTTGCAACCCCATCCCCCAAGAGTAGACAAGTTATCCAAGAGAGCACATAAAAGGGTCTTTTACACCCCTTTGCGCCTTTCTTACCACAGGAGTGGTACCTGGTCTTTTTGGAAGAGGGCAGAGGTAGCTCCTTCAAAGTTAAGGCTCCGGAAGAAGAATCTTGCCATTCTTCCTATTTTTGCAGAATAAAATTATACAAGTAGGTGACATAGAAGAGAGAATAACTCAGTAGGTGGAGCAGGTAGAAGTTATAAGCCAACTGCAAACATCTGTCAGATGGAGAAAGTAAGAGCATAGAGAATAAACAGAGATTTGAAAATATTGTAGTGTAAAGGAAACGCATTAAAGATGCAATAATAGCCCTGCAAACAGTTTTCATATTGTTTCATAACTAGCACACTGTGCATATTCTCTGTATTTTGGAGAAGACCCATCTGCACTGTAGCCTGAGGGATTTTTTCCCCATAGAAGACTTAGTGCTAACAAGCTTCATTCTCAAAATCCCCTCCATCTGGCCAGAAAGAGGGTCTTCAGCTTCCTACTAGGAGTCTTCACTGTTCCCCTTCATTTCTATTACTTACACTCTACTCTTAAAGAGTAATCAGGAGGCTTTGTTCTCTGCTATTCTGCAAACTGTACAGTTGTATCACCAGCTAAAGAACTGCAACCACCTGTGAAGTCAAGTCCTCTGAAACAACTCAAGCTATACTGTGCTTTAAACTTTCCTCTAGAGGAAATGCAACTAAATGGGATTATGCTGATTGCATAAAAAAAACATCACCAAACACGGGAAGACAGTCACTCAAACAGAAAAAGGAAGAATTCCATTTAAAAACCAGCTCAGAGTTTAAGGCGACACACAGCATTTTCCCCTGCCTTTCAGGGTTATCTTCTGATTCCTCGATATTTTCAGCTGCAACTAGATTTAAGGCACAGAACAATAAGGCTAATAATAGAATTTCAGTCTCTGATTTTGTGTTCTTCTCAGGCTTACATTTCTCTCAAAATATTGGAGAGAGGATAAAACTATGAGAAAAGTAGTGTTTCTATTTTTGCATAACTGTCTTAGGATGGTGTTGAAATGCAGTGAGAAAGAAAAGAACCTTAAAAAAATTCCTGCTGTTGCAGCAGATTCGTTGCTCTTGAATGGAGTGTGTCCTCCTGCTTTATTACCAAGACTGGATCTAAGCTCTCTACCTAATATTCTGGAACCAGATCAAGTTGTTTTGAGGCAACTACCCAGGCACATCTGGGTCGTTGCCTCATTCAGGATGTTAAAGTTCAGCCATAAAATCTTTTGGCACTGCATTAGTATTTTAATCTTTGCTGTAACCACTCTGGTAACATACATAGGGGACAAAGTCACTTGCAAGAATCACCAAGTGATGCCAATGCAGCTGTTGCCCATTCAATAAAGATTTTGATTAATAAAGGTTTGTCTGATAAATCTCTCCTTGATTTTTTTGTCTGTTTTTATTACTACTGTTCTTGTACTGTAAATCTGCAATCCAGATTAACATAATATTAGATCATCGCCTGAATGTTAAATGGTAGAATGTAGACAGGCACTTCGTACCTCTGCTGGGCATTGCCTGTTATACAAAGCATTTCACATGAGTAGATGTGGCAGCTTGTATCTACACATATAGGTAAAAGGTCTTAGGCTAGCATAAATGCTAATCAAGCCATCAAAATAGGATTAGGGCAATGTCTTGGATACGTGGTATTAGCTCTCTTCCCAGAAGGAACTTTCATCTCCTAACAAGGTAGCTATTGGGTAACACATAAATGGCTCTGTGCCTACGGTGATAACACAAGCAATACCAGATGAGGTAAGATGATGCATTTCCTTTGCAGGTGTCTGCCATCTGCACAGCAGCACCAGCTTGTTTTGGAGAAGGCCTGTGCTCATTGTGGGAGGGAGAAAAAGAGAAGACTTGCTAAAGATCACAATCCTCTGAAGATTCTGAGGTCCTAGTCAGGTAGGACAATCAGGGAAAGACACTGCATTTGGCAGTCAGTTTGTGCCTAGGGTATATAACTTACTTTGATAAATCTTATGAAGCTAAACATGTCATTACACCTAAATACAACTCATTGTGTAGATTTCACTGCACTCCATTAGCAGTATTGGCTAGATAGTGTAATGAAATAGCTTCCTTTCTATTATTTTATATTTCTAGTTTATCCTTGATGAGGATTGGGAAACCAAATTTTATATCAGCAAAGTCCTTATTATTTTAGCGGAGCACTTTGCAGAACCAGATGCAGTAATTTTTAAAAACACAGTAAAAACCAGTCCTTTCTCAGGACAGCACACAGTCTAGTTAAATGAAACAAAGTAGAGTCGCCTTAGTAGAACATACTGAAAAGTCAGATTTAGTGATGGGCCTTGCGCTTCCCTATAGGAAATCCGTGGCCAAGAGGAAACTGAAAACAGATCTTCTGAGCCTCAGCTTAAACCATTAACCAAAAGGCCAATATTGCAAACAGTAGGATGGAATTAAATGCAAGAACAACGAAATATTATTCCCCCTCCCCTGCATCCACTTTGCAGAAAGGTCTATTACAGTAATGTGAGTAATTAAGAGGCTGACAGCAAAGCAACTGGAGTCTTATAAGAGAATGTAGACACTCTGATTTCCATACTACCCAGTACCCTTTCCAGGTCCATGTGCTCACCAACTTCCGTAATAGGGATTAGTTTACAAAAGTACCTGCTGCGGTCTGATCGAGACCAAGGAGGTGGGGATTCTTTTGGTTTTAAGTATTTATTGGATCACCACTTCTAAGCATGACTACTTGTTTTCAGCAGCCTAGTAGGGACCATAAACAATCTAGCTGATTTCTTTGACGGTATCTGTGAGACAATTTTCCATTATCCTTTATTTTCTTATGCAGAGAGTCAAAAGTTTTATTTTCATCGATAGAAAAATTGGAACAGATTAAAATAGGGTCCACATGACATATTTGTCTGTGAAAAGTAATTCCTGAGGGGGTGCAGCAGCACAGAACACACTAGCTGTCCTGATGGTAGCCGATCAAGATGTATTAAAAGCTATTAAATATCATAGACAGTTAAATCTAAACCACAATTTTGTTTTTCTTTCAGGTGTATTTAATGTTACGAAGCCTTTGGAAGTATGGTATCTTGCTCTCTTTTGCCATTATAATTTTTTTTTGTTATTATTCCCCTTCCATATTATGAGGAAAGTAAATCCTTTTCTTCTCAAAGCCAAGCTATCCTGTGAAGTTGTTTTCTGAATGAAAGTCATTGCCATTCTACACGGCACACTCCCTTTCCATTTCCATTTTTTTTTAAGCTTAAAACAGCCCCTTGGGCATCTTAACCTTCATTGGCACAAGCATTATATCAGAGGAAATGAGTCATAATTACACAAGCAATCAATATCTACAATGCATTTCTTTCACAGCACTACTAAGAGTCAGATATGTCCATATAATCAGGCCATTAAATATAGCCATTTGTAATGTGCTTAAGTTTGATGTCAGCATTTACTTTATAAAAGGTGAAATGGTTATGAAAGTTGTTGCACCAGGCAAGGAAATTACACTCTCAATTTTGCAAATTCCTGTCCTAAGTTTCTGACCAAAGTTCATTTCTAAAATAATCCTACCACAAAACGGTCTTCTGATCCTGAGTGCAGCCAAAGGACTATATGCCCAACGTCAGGGTGGTATTTCCTTAGCAGTATTTGACTTTAAATGTACATGTGCATGCTTAAAGTATTAACAAATCAGCCATGTATTAGCATATACTAAAGGGCCACGTTTACGCAATCAAAATTCCACCTAAGCCAGTGTTCTCTAGGGCACTTACCCACTTCACATAGTTTTCCTGAGTTGCCCCTTAAAGTTAACTGGAGACCTGTGTGAAATGAAAGAAATTGTTGAACTGTAATTGAATTTACTGGTATTGGCTTTCAAAATATTGCAGTTAGATCCTAGTATTATACAACAGAGCACTGGATAACACGTGACATGAATAAAAGGTTCACACAATCTTTCCAAAGACGCATCTACCCGAGCTGAACTCCGATTGCAGGTTTCAGTGCAATCATTCACTAATGGCTGAGTGATAGGCCCATAACAGGGGAGGACAAGACAGGGATATTTTTATACTACCCAGTACTCCCCAAACTCTTTTGGTGCAATCCAGCTATAAGTAAGCTGATTATTTTCTCTGCTTTTGTTTTCCCCATGAGTTGGAGTAACTATGTGCATAATGAGAAAGTCTGAAAAATCCCCACAAAATAGAAATTTTGAAATGTCTTACCTGGAGGAAGAATATTACTGCCTCCATTCCATTCAGAGTAAACCCAAGGTGAATGCCAGTTGTTTCATAACACTACTGCAAGGGGCAGATCTTGTGCCATTTTGGCCAACAAAAGAACCCAACTTTATGTTAGTGGCATAGTGATTTCCCCCTCATTCTTTCCTTCCTGTGTATTGTTCCATATTTCTGCTGTGTTGTTTTTTATTCAGATAGGAATCTAAGCTTTCCCAGAGCTCTTCTTCACACTCCTGTGCGTTGTCTAAGGAATTTAGGGGGAGCTTTGCTTTATTCTCCTGGACAGAGCAAGAGCTGGCCCTTTCCAATTGGTATGCAACACTCCCTATCTTGTTCAAGCAGCAGCTCCTGTTTTTGCTACAAAGTAAACATCAAAATACTTAGCAGATGGAGTAGAACTGTTTGTAGCACCTTTAACATTGCATATGGAATGTGTGTGCATCTTCCTTGAGAATACTTGTTGCACATTTAAGTTGTAATTAATATCTTCTATTCTAGAGGAGTTCTTCCTCTCACTCTTCTTTAAGTTCTGTGTAATGTGTGTGAAGTCATTTACACCATTATCACAGCCTCAAGGTAGAAATACCAAAAGGGTAGAGACTCAAAAACATCTCTGAAGTCAGAAAGAGATTACCATAGCATGTCATCCTTCGTAGTTTAGTCTCAGGAGAACTTAAATTCATCCAAGCCCTTTCCTATTTTGCCTACTGTACAAATGTCCCTGTACTGGCAAGTGTTACACACTTTTGGCACCTTTCTCAGCACAGATTCTACAGCGCACCGGGGCTAAGAAGCCACCAGTGCAGCCTCGGCGTCGTTTCTGTGCTTGCATCTCTGGTGTGAAGGGAATGCTGCCAACTCCCAACCCAGCCTGTCTGTCTGTCTCTATAACCTCCCTACTATCCAGCACACCTTTATAAGGGAACATATCTGAAAACTACTGAGTCACAGTGAGGAAGGATTCATCTGTCTAGAGTTGTGTCATTAAGAAATCACTTACCAACTGAGGTCAAGGGGTGTTACATTTTTGCCTTTGCTGTAGACAGAGGTCCTGACAACTTCGAAACTAAGATGGATTTTAAATCCTGCATGACTCACTGAAGTACTCACTTGTACTCTACAGCTGCTGCTGAGAGCAGGAGGAACAGCTGCAGCATGACTGACTTCTTCCAGACAGCTCTTCCCTCCAGCCTGCAAGAAAATATCTTGTGGAAGTGCTCTAAAGCACAGGGGGCACGAGGAGCCTGCAACTGCCAAAGATTTCCTAGTGAGAATTTTCTAGAGTAGCAGCAGGAAATTTGACATTCCCTTGTTTCACTTTGTCTTAATCCCACTTTAGGGTGCTGGGCACAAGCTCAGGAGCCTCATAGTTTTCTAAAACTATTCACAGTATTTTGCAGCAAAATGTGCTATTCACATCTCTACCAAAATACTTGGCACTGTCTGAGAAAGATTCCCTTCTCCTGTCAGGAGCTTCATCTGACTGTTCAACCTGCAGGAGTGACAGGGTCATGATGCAAAACACCCTGCCGTCAGGGAACAGGAGTGCATGCAGACTGTGCTACTCATAAGAAGACTGTTTATTCTGTAAACTGATTAACTTATTATTCCCACCAGTTTATCAAAGGAAAGAGATGGGCTGCCTGTCTGTCTCGCTGTCTCACTGCCCATCTAGCATGTTGCCAGTAGCATTCACTGCTTCAGTGGCTGACTAGTATAAATTCTCCACAGTAAACTCATGTCATTCAGATTGGTAAAAAACAGAGCCCTTGAAGTGGTCTAGCCGTGGCATTTGCTTCCTGCATTATGTCTATTATATAAAGGAAAATAAAGTAGGATGCACTGTGAATAGCAATGGTAGCACTCAGTGCTGCTGGAACTGGCTGTTCCATTCTGCAGTGCAGCATTCCAAGCTTGCAGCTCAGGGATGTGCTGCTCGGAGAAAATAGTGGTTTGCTTTCTGCTCAGGAAGATACTACATGAAGGTCACATGAACAGAAGGAAAACTCCAAGTCAGTCTTCTGCAATGACTTGTACAAGCATTACATGATCACTGCAGGTGAAGCATGGAAGAAAAAGATCCGTATTCCACGATGGTGTTTCTGAAATGTATTGTTCTGAGCCAATTGCCCCAAGGTTTTTATGGAACATGGTTTTGCTGTGTATTTACACACAACCTAATGACATTGGTTCTCAGTCATAACAGGCAGCCACGGAAGCCACTTCAGAAAGAACAGTTTCTTTGTCTTCACCATGATAACTAGAGTATTCACGTTTCTTTAAATAATTACAGGTATAAAAAAGCCAGTAGAGAGCTCGCGAATCTCAAGTTTCTTGACTTAAGAAGCAACATGACCCTGTGGCTGAGCTGAACAGACCTGCCGCATTCCTGTGATCACTAATCCATTGCCTGTCACCTGCTGTGACCTTCTGCAGTACATCACAGTGCTTCAGCCTATGAAATTTTCCCATTCTAATTAGCCAAAGGATATAATAAGAAACAGGAATATTGCTAGTAATTTAGCATTTCATTACTGACATATTGCATGAATGCACGTATCACTGAAAACAATCCTTAGTTCAGACAACAAATTTTATGGCATTGGAAAGATAATGGCTCCCAATTTTCATTGGTTTAGCCTCTTGCAAACCTGCAAGACTTTCTGTAAGACTAAATTCCATTAGAGCGTTCCCTGACTATATTGGCTGACTTCCCAGAGAAACAAATAAAACACAAAGAGAAAAGAGCAGAATTAAAACAGGTTTCACTCTCTCTGCAGAAAGTGACATGGCCCAACCTCAAAAGTTCAGAATTTCTTACAAGCAGATTGCATTCTGGCAGGCTAGTAAAATGCATTTCCAAACTCCTGCCTGAGCCAGAATTTTGCTGTGTTATTATGGGGGTGCTCAAAGCGTAACATTTGTTAGACTGACTATAGTCATCCAAGAATTTACTGAAAATATCTGCATCTGATATTTCTGTTATTCCAGTATTGTATCAGGTAAAACTAAGCATTGGGATAGGGCAACCTCATTTCCAGCTTTTGCAGCAGTGTAAATCTGAGGTTCTTAACACTGCACCTAACAGGGGACTAGTCCACACTTCACTGAAGCAAACAAGTTTTCCACTGACTTGCTAGAGCTGTGGGCCCTGTGCAGGGAACAATTACCTATTGGCACAGATGCAGCATGCAAAATTCCAGAGCAGGACAAATGCTGAGATCAATGTAGGAGTTTATTCCAGGTATGGAGGTAAAAAATAAAATGTTTTAATGCCAAGATTCTGAATTTCTGGATTGCAGATTTCTCTCTCAAATCTGATGACTTCATCTTCATTCTTGTGGTTTATGACATCACCAGAAGAGCCTCAATAGTTAGTTTTGTAAACCATATGCCTAAAGGAGGAAGAGGAGATACTAATATTTTTTTCTTTATGAAGACTTCCTTACAGAATAATCTGTAACAGAATGATATTTTAAGGGAATACCTCTACACGTATTGCCTATCCATGAAGAAGAATATTGATTTGAGGTGTATTGCATAGCTTTCTTATATACGCAATAAATACCTGCACAGAAATGAATAACACTTTGTCCAGAGAGACTATTGAAGTGCATTCCCTCAGTGTGCCACTAACGTACGCCTATTTTCTGTAGGCTAGAAATAAGCAGTATGACTTCTTTCTGGTTTGCAGACCTGGGTTTAATGGTTCCCACAGAAAATCTCAACTAATTCTTTGCAGACTGCCACTCCTTAATGAGGCTAGCATAAGGGACATGTTGATGAAAAGGATTTCTGTTGCTTTTCAAGGATCAGCAACATACAACATCTGTCATTATAGCAGGGGCTGTTACTGCCCTGTTGCATCAGCTTGGAATCTTGGGATTTGAGCTTAGTAGCAATTTTAGATTGTAAACTTTTCTTCTCAAAGAGTGACTACAAAACCTAACTGTCTGCTATGTTAGTTCCTTTGAGTTTGACAGATGAAGTTCTCTCTTGACCTCACATAGTGCTTTAATGTCATAGAGAATTTCCAGTGCATCCTGCCATAATCCTGCCTCAGATACCAACCAGTGAACAGTTCTATCAGGAAAAGGGGAATGCTGGCTACAGAGAGGCTTCTTTCTACGATGCTGAAGCTGCACCTACTCTGTGAAATGCCTGTATAGTTAAAACTCTCGTTCACTTGTTCTCATATTTGCATGGTAGAAGTAGCATTAGTTAGGCAGATACCATTCCTGCTGGTTTTGAGCCTCAGAGAAAACTTGATCTGAATTTCTGTTCACAGAGTATCCAATGAAGTCAAGAATAAAAACTTGTGTTTCAATTACTGATTTGTGTGATTTGCCCTTTTTATTTTCTAGATTAAGGAAAAGAAATGCATAGGTATGGTCCATAGACATCTGTTAACTGCAAAAAAGGAGGGAAATGTTTCAGGTTACTTAGAACATCTCATTCAGTTTGGATATGCTTGGGACTGTCATCATAAAATCCATAATTTTGTTTTTAAATTACTTAGAAGCTTAAATTAAGACTCCTCATTTGGCATCTTTGCTCTGTCAAATCTTTTGAAGCTGAGTGAGGGGAACCTCACATTTCTGGAAGTCTGCTACAAATGAAACAGTGCCCCCTGTTTCTCCTTCATTCTGCTCTGCTACTGAGCTGCACATGGGCTGGGATGTTTCTTACATTGTTTATTTCCATATGAGTACTTCCCTTTACTTACCCTGAGAATTCATACTACTACTATGTCATGGTACTATTCCTTAATAGGAGCAAAGATGTACTAGATAGCTCTAATACAAACAACTACTCACTTGCATTATATAATAATTCATGCTATTTATTGTCAGTAACAGTCTTTCTTCATATATCTTTCTTATCCAAATTTAAGCATTGTCAGCTCTTGGGGAAAAAACCTGCCTTAATTGGTTTAATGTTCTGTAGAGAACTAGAGTTCAACACATACAAATACTACTGTTTTGCAAGTATTTTGTGGTCTTGCTGATTTTTGTAGAGAAGATGACTGAAATTTCATAGAAACATCTCAGTTGTTAATAAAAATGGACAGCTGCATCATATAAGTTAGTGTTACAGATTGCTCATTCACTATATAATGACCTGTGCACTCCTAGGGTCTCTTATGATGAATGCTACAAATGTAGTATTTACAAGTTAACCGTCTACCTGGGTGTACTTTGTAGTGAATGGAAAAAAAATGGATGCTTGTTTTAAGGCTTCTGGAAAATAGAACTAATTCTACAAACTATTTCTGACAGTACGAATAACAGTATGACAACTCACTCTCTTTTCTCTGTAGGAAACGACCGGGCACTAATCTGACTGAATGCAAAAGAGTTTTTTTAACTGCTCACGGTAGAGATTAGAAATTCCCTCGTGCCAGAAATCCAGCTGGTGGAGCTGGTCTAAAAAAGACCACATCTCATGAAACCATGTTTTATTATCCTTTGGGGTTACTTTTTATGGGGCAAGTTCATTGAGAAAGTTGATGGCAGAGACGAGGGGAGACCCAAGGAAGAGCAGATGGCTTGCCACTATGTTTATCAACATTTGTCAACCAGTAGTTGAAAGGATGGAGAAACGAGGTGGGAGTCTTGTAAGATGTTCTAGTTTGATGGATGATAGAGATCCTGTCTCTCTCCTCTACTGCCACTACTTGAATTAATCTGCTGAAGATGTGTAATAAACAATGTAAACTCGGTGCATTCTTTATGATATGAGGAAAAGTATCTAATGCATATCCAGAAATTGTTTTACTATTTTCAGGATAAAGAATACCGTTTCTTATGAGGGGTTTCAGCCCAAATACTCTTAGTGAGAGGTGGGCTTTCTATTCCAAAATGGTCTGAGCTGAGCATCTGTATGACTTGAAAAACTTTAATATTGGCAGCTTTCTGGGATGAGTGACCTTATGTTAAGGAGTGGCGGAAGGCATCCAGAATCCAATAATGCAAGTCTCCAGGATAGTGGGGATTGGTGTGAATTGGGAGCGCAAGGAGTGGAGTAATAGCACATGGCGTGGCTGAGCAAGGTTATTCTCTGCAGATAATCAATCCAATATGAGCCATGGGCTAGGCAGACCAAAGGAGCAGAGAAGGCATGTTTTCAATCACAGTGCAATAAGTAATTTTGTTGTTTCTTTTAGAGAAGGATTTTTATAAAATAGAAAGGGGGGAGGGATTCCTCAAACAGAGAAGGATAAAATAAGAGAATATGATCTGGCCTGGAATGATCCTTTAGACCACTAACAGCGGAATACTGGAATGGATTTACTATATTAAAATATTGTTGAAATACTGGTGTCAAATCGTATTCCTAGGGCATTGTTTCTCTAAGCAAGTTAAATGGTTTCTACTTGGCAGTTTTCTGCTAATAAAGTCTGTATCATTAGAAGTCCTTGTGTTCCTCAACTACTCTAGGTATTGTGAATTTAATTTTAAAACAGCAACTACAATTAGCCAACTAAACCAAATTAGTTTGCATGTTACGACAAAGGTCTGCTTCACTTGAAGTGCTTTTCTCTAATACTAAGGAAATGAAAACAGGACACCTGAATAACAGAAATGCTTGAATTTTAATATTTTCCTAAGAACTTTCTGTCCCTTAGAGCACCGATCCTGCAGCGAGCAGAAACAGAACAAGCGCCTACATGAAGTGTAGGGGACGGATGAAATGGTTTCCCTCCTGCCGTGCCCTCTTCGTTTCCTACCAGGCTTCTCGCAGGTAGGTCTTTGGGCAGGTGCCAGCCAATTCGGCAAGGAAGTCCCTTTCCAAATTCTGCACGCCGGTTAATTCGCTAATTTATTTTTTGGCAATCAACTACCCCCAAAAGGGCCACCGCCCTGCCTNTGAAGCGCGACCGGCAGCGGGGAGGAACGGCGAAGAAAGACGCGGGGGAAAGAAAACCGAACCGAAACAAATATCTATTATATGTGTAAAGGAAGCGGGCTGCGTTTCTCTCGAACGGCCGGAGAAAGCTATTTCACGAGCGGCTTCTTCTTCCCTAAGCCGGCTGCGATGCTGCTAGCCACCGTGCTGCCCTGGACGTTGTTTTTGCTTGGAGCCGCAGGTACGCACGGGGCCGGGGCCGCGG
>VZTM01015280.1:0-14851 GCA_013400555.1 Jacana jacana | reverse complement strand
CAAAAGGTAATAAACTCATTTACTACATCTGTAGCATACAAGTATTTATATATTGCAACTGGGAAAAACAACTGTGTGTCTTGTCTTGGAAATTCATTCACTGTGCTTTGTCTTTGACATGTGAAGTACACAATGAACAATACAAATTGTAGTTGAAATCTTTGCAAATATGCCTGAATTGCAAGAAAATAAGTATTTTTTGTGATAGGATTTATTTTCAGAGTCTTTCTTTTACAATGTCAGATTAGTTTGATCAGACTCAAAGACGGATGAATTTGGCAGTGGACATTATATTGATTATTCCCTTTGGAATACTGAAAGTCTGTTTTAATGATATTAGCACTTAAAGGTAANACTGAAAGTCTGTTTTAATGATGTTAGCACTTAAAGCTAAGTGTGCTCAAACCTTGCAAAGTACAAACTGGAGTTTTGGTAAGCTGAGCAAATAATTTAAAACTTTCTAATAAACCTGCCAAAATTCTGTTTTTATCTCTCATCTAACATTTTGTCTTTTTTAGTTTTCTAAAAAAGCTGATTCTAAAAAACCCTTTCTTGACCTATAAATTAAAGTCTTTTTTTTTTAGTTCCCCAGAGCAAGATATGATCCATTGCTTTTATTGATCTATATAAGCAGTCATCATGCTTAAAATGAATTTATGTATATATTGTCTTTATGTCCTTCCCCACGATCTCATTTAAAGCCGAAAAAATTAATAAAAAATTCAGAGTATTTTCAAACAGTTGAGTAAACCTTCAGGCAGCAATACTATGAACAAAAATATTTCAACAATTATTTGCCTGAACTAAAAGAGTCTGGATAAGAGGATGATACTATCACAAGTGGGTTCTGGAAGAAAGGCACAACAGAGAAATGTCAAAGGTGCAGAATTCCAGCTGAGACAGTTTACCACCATAGTCATCATCTACCATTTCATACCTACTTCAACTACTGCTATCAGATGTATGACTTCAGAAATGAGAAGACTCTTTTTACTTAAGATTAAGCAAATTAATAATCACTATTCTCTTTCAGGAAGAGCTATGCAGTATTCCCTGGGATTTTGTACCATTATACTAACTTTTGTGATGTATCCAGCAGGTAAGAGAGTAATATCATTATCCTGGTACAGACTAATCATATTTTGAATTTTGTTTCACAGCATATTATTAAACATTACCCTAGACACTGCTGTCAGGATAAAGGAATCATTCCTTTCCTCTTCCTCCACACAAACACATAGATAAAACAATAAATTTATTTAAAGTAAGATATGCTAAGCTGTGAACTCCTTATTCACTAAAACAGATACCAAAGAAGCTAAAAGGAAGGCAATAGTCTCTCCACATCCTGGTCTGCTTTTGCTGTTTATAAACCCAGAACAATAAATATCTTATAATTGCTAAATTAAATTGCATTTATAAACCCAAAAGCAAATAAAAAAAATGGTAATTCTAATGATTGCTATCTAAGCTATAAAGAAAAAAAATACCCTGTTTGAAAAAATAACTTTCTTAAAATTATAACGGTGTACTTTGGTCTCTAATTTTGAAGAAAGAAATAAATGAGAGCAGAGATTCTAACAAATTTTAGTAGACAAACCTCCTTTCTGTGCCTTGGAATATATCCTTTGGAACCCACTCCTTGCGCAAAACTGAGTCTGTTATCCATCTCAGAAGTAACACAGGAGAAGGCTTTATTGGATAGTTAATGGCTAACTTGAGAATGTCCTACAACTCTCTTCAGTGAGAGAACATGGTTTGGAGGATGTGTTCCAGACAGCGATCTTTCTAGGCAATTGCTTGATATGACAGCCTGTCTAGTTCCTGATGGAACTAGGTCCCCAAAGATTTTTCAGGGAAAGTAGAGTTCCAGGTGAACTACTCAACTTTTTAAAATTTCAGAACATATAGTGCAGAATGGTATGTAACAAAAGCAAGTGCCTGAGCTTCAGAACTGCTTCTGAAGGGAGAGTGTAAAGATTTAAAATTGTATGTATTTCCATATGTGCATCTGTTATCCTAAAGCTTCCAATGCAAATGTAATTCTAAAAATATTTTCAGATGTATAGTAATGTTTTCACTCCATAAAATTTGACATTTTACCACAAAAATAACGATGAAGTTTCTAAAGATGTTATAAATCTTCTCTCCTCAGAAGTGTGCTTAAAAATTAAGCTAACACAGAGCTTAAATGACCTACATATTAGGCAGTATTAGTAGTAAGGAAGAAATTTGATCCTGCTAAACATCCTGCTAAAACCACAACTTTATTACCTATGATTTTGCTGCATGTTGCATATAATTCAATGATTCAAAACATCCAAGAATTGCTGTGTAATTGGCTCTTTTGTAGTCACCTACCATGTGAACAAAACACAACGTAAAATGAAACAGCCTAAATATTAAGCACTTCTGTCCTTTCAAATTTAATTTAATCATTCCCTATCACAGAGGGTAAGAAAAGGAAGAGAGGGGGAAGAAAAGGCGAAATAGAACTTGGAGATTAATAGAATATAATAGAAAAAATCAGGTGACACAAAGCTGTAAGGCAATTCCAGGAGACAAATACTCACTAGTTGGACTGTAAACTTCCTTCTATATTGTTGAGTCCATTTGTTGGCAATAGGATTCATCATACTTAACTGCAGACATCTAGAGTGCAAATATCTATATTTGATGTAGACTTCTTTGATGTAGACCAGTGAAAAAAACATGTCTGCAGTGCAATATATTTCACCAAAAGGTAGATAACACACACTAGATCAACCACAGCTTAGAAGTTCCTATTTCTCTTCCTTGACTATAAAGTGGGTCTAGGCATTTATATATGGATGTCTATACTGTGGACATCTAAACCAGTATTCACGCACATAAATATATTTAAGTAGTACCATCTGAGATGCTGTAAAGCAGCCAACAGATACACACAAACCTGGCAGATACAGGATATTCAGGACAACTTTGCTTTTATGGGAAGGCAGCTGAAGACCAGTGTCCTGGTTCCAGGAGCGACAGTGTTAATTCTCCTAGCAGGGCACAAGTATTCCATCCCATGTGAGCCATGCCCAGGGGGTAGTGGGGAGCTGGCCGGGAAGGGGGAGGGGAACAGGAGCTGGCCGGGGAGGGGGACAGGAAGTTGGGGGAGGTGCGCGTTGTGTGGTCGGAGACTGTTCCGGGTGCAGTCGGTGAGCAGTCGGCATTGTAATCATACTTCGTGGTCAGCATTGTAATCATACTTCTTTACCTGCGTTATTTGTGACTGTTTTGTTGTTCTGTTAAACTGCCTTTATCCCAACCCACGAGTTTTGCCTTTTTCTTCTGATTTTGCCCTCCTGACTGTGGACGGGCTTTAGAGCAAGTGGCTGCCACGTGGTTCTTTGTTGCCGTCTAAGGCTAAACCATGATAGTCCTGATGGGGTTATACTGGAGTATTATGTCAGTGGTTCCCAGTAATCTCAATTTCACGTACAGCAGATGAATTGTGCTTTGCAGAATCATTGGTAAACACATGAGATTTCTTTCATGTATTTCTTTAAAACGGGTATTTTTTTTTATTTATTTTTTTTTTTAACTCCACTACCAATGCTAAATTTCAGTTCATTTTCCATAGAGGCTAATCCTGCAATCAGGTATTTGTAAAGGTCATTTAGAATTATTTACTTTGCGGCCACAATAATTGACAAAAAAAAAATGTATGGCCCTTCCCTATCCTAAGAACCAATATTATTGTAAAGTCTTAAAATGGAAGGATAGAATATTCAAATAATAGCATAAAGATATATCTGTCTCTGTATATAACTATATTTAATTTTCATGTTATAGTTTTCTGTTTGCATAGAAATGTGACCTGTATTGTGTTGGCTTGCGTTCACCATAAGAGTTTCTGAGGCTGATTAACCAGAGGGTTAATTTCCCACAAAGGGAAATAAAGGACTCTAACTACTATCAAATAAATGTGTTGGCTTTTAAGTCCATGTGTTTATCCTGATCCGCACAATACATATTATTATATAACTTTTACCAAGCAGAAACCCGTGGTGTTGTTTTTTACCTCAAAGTAATTTCATTGGATTTTGCCCTATTGTCACACATCAGATATCTTAACCTTTGCAAACGCTCTCTCTAAATATTACTAAAAAATTGCAAAGAAATGTATTTCTGCAAACATTATCTTAAAAAAAAGAAAGAAAAAAACACATTACGAATGATCCAAACATACTAGCAATAGCAAGAAATCCACCTCAACAAAACATATCCACAAGATACCTACTTTCAGCAGTTTTCACTGTTAAGAAAAAAAACACCTATAGATTGCTAATAATGTCTTGCTCATCCTTTTCTCTTCCATGAGAAGGAATTCTATAGTTGCCATGTTCATCCTTTTCTCTTCCATGAGAAGGAATTCTGTAGTTGCCATCTTCACTGGTAGTAGTGAAACCAGGCAAGGAGAACCAAATGCTTCCTGTTTATGTCTGCGCGTCCTCATATGCCCTCAAGATGGTTAATTGCTTTTGTACTGAGGATGTCTGAATACTTCCAGTAAGTAAATTATGTGCATTTATATCTGATGATGTAAGCTAATGAAATGCTGCTGTCTGATTGATAGGCTTTTCCTCCATAATTTTCCATAGAATCACAGGTCTCTCCAACAAAATAGTTGTGTTATTATATATTTGATTACAGAAGAACAGTTTCAGTAGGAAAATATATTGAATCCATCATTTATTGTAAGACTGAGATATAAATGAAATTATTTATATTCAGATATAATTATATTTAACATTAATACTGCCATGCAGCAGCTAATCCTGGAAACCACTTCCAGGAACATTACGAACAAGAAAATCATCAGAAGTCAGCATGGCTTCACAGAGGGGCAGTCATGCTTGACCACCTTTGATAAACCTATATGATGAAATGACTAGCCTGGTAGATGAGAGGAAAGCAGTGGATAATGTCTAGGCTTTGACATTGTCTCCTGTAAGATATTCAGACAAGCTTTTGATGCATGGGCTGGGTGAACAGACAGTGAAGTGGACTGAAAATCGGGTGAAAGTCTAGGCCCAGGGGGTGGTGATCTGCTGCACAATGTCTAAGTGGAGGCCAGTAACTGGTGATGTATCCCAGGGGCCAATACTGGGACAATTCCTGTTTAACTGGAAGAACCCCATGCATCAGTATATGCTGGGGGCCACCTGGCTGGAAAGCAGCCAATACTGGGACAATTCCTGTTTAACTGGAAGAACCCCATGCATCAGTATATGCTGGAGGCCACCTGGCTGGAAAGCAGCTTTGCAGAAGAGTACCCAGGGTTCCTGGTGGACATCGGGTTGAAAATGAGCCAGCAATGTGCCCTTGATGCAAAGAAAGTGAATAGTTTCCTCAGTGCATTAGAAAAAAATATTGCTATTAGGTCAAGGGTAGTGATCCTTTCCTTCTGCTCAGACACAGTGAGACACATCTATACATGGCATCCAGTTCTCTCCTGTACAAGAGATATTTGGACATACTGGGAAGAGTCAATGAAGGGCTGCAAAAATCATTAAGGGACTCAAGCATCTCTCCTATGAGGAAAGACTGAGAACTGTAACTGTTAAACACAGAGAAGAGAAGGCTCACATATAAATACATCTCTAGGTGTCCCTGCTTCAGCAGGGCAGTAGACAAAAGGTCCCTTCCAGACTCAACCATTCTGTCTCTGTGAAAATGGAATCAACTGAAAATTATGTTTCTCTTAAAAAATGATCACTTACTACCTTTACAACTAGTGCTTTTCTACTGATAAGCTATTTGGAGAGATACTAATCTTGCCTATTTTGGAAATTCCTCTTAAGTTAAATAAATAATTAGTCAGTACATTAGGATATGTACCTCAAGTGAAAATAATATTCTTCATTAACTGAAGAGAGAGCTTAAAATAAAAAGACTACCAACTAAGGCAAGTAACCTTACCTTGACTGAAGTTAGATGACACTTATCTACATAGAATTTCTCTTTTCCATAAAATTTTCCCTGCATGTCTTCTTTATTGCAGTTGTGAAAAAGATGGGGATGACTGTATTGAGAATAACATGCTTATTATTTCCTATTACATCTAGCTGAACACAACTCCCTGCCTGGAAAGCACCTCAACCACCTGAGAAAAGAGTTTTGAAATATCTCTAAACACCAATATTTAACAAGAAGTTGTATACCAGAAATCTGTAAACTGATTTAAGTTTACAAAAACTAATAAAGCAGGTTTGGTTTGTGTGTGGTTGTTTTTAGAAGGCATGGATAAATACTGAATTAAGCATAAAATCTTTAAATTCATGTACATAAGTACCTTATAAATATAAACACTCATCATAGAATCATAGAATGGTTGAAAGGGACCTTAAAGATCATCTAGTTGAATCCTCTCTGCCATAAGCAGGGATGTCTTTCAGCCCCATCCAACATGACCTGGAATATTTTCAGGGAAGAGGCATCCACAGGTTCTCTGGGCAACCGCTGTCATCATAAAAAAATTCTTTCTAGTATCTCCCCTCTTTCAATTTAAAAATGTTACTCATTGTTCTGTCACTCCACACTTTGCTAAAAGGTCTTTCTCCATCTTTCTTTTAGTTCCCCTTCATAGTCACAATAAGGTCTTCTTTGAACCTTCTCTTCTCCAGGCTGAACAACCACAAGTTTGTCAGCCCTTCTTCACAGGAGAGGTGTTCCAGCTCTCTGGCCATTTTTGTGGCCCTCCTTGGACAGACTCTTAACAGGTCCCTTGACATCTGTGGGCTTCCTCACAAAAGCATGCACAGGACTCATAATGTTATAGACCAGTTCCAAAACACAATATAAATGCTTTGCCCAACTTTGAAGCTGTGATTCATAAAATCATAGGTAGACACCATGTATCCCATAAGGCATTTGAACTCACAAGATAGCTCTAGTTTTGACCCTTATATTCACAAGATGTACCAAGGCTATGAGGCAACATTTGAGAATATATTTGGATTTTTTTCTGCAGTAACATCATTTTTACAGTGGCAATGCACAGTACCTTCCCATTCAGCTGATCAGACAACTGTTAGCATTCCATAACAAATCATTGTTTCTAAATAGTAAGATTACTTCAATCATAGGAAGGGGCTGAGGATTTCTAATTAACTTGCCCCTGTTCTTCCATTCAGCTGTTAGCCAAAAAGGATTTCCTTGCATGCAGCATTGAAGTCTGTCTTTTTTCATCCCAGTGAGGGTAAGCAGTCTGTTCCAAAAGAAAACAGACATCCCTAACTGATGTCAGCCTAACCTGATGATTAACTAAACATCCTGAAGGGGACAGAAAGACAGGAGTGATAATAGTGACTAAAGTCCCAGTGGATATGACTGCATGCATCACATTCAGTTTGCATTGTGAATGTGTGTTGGGATTACATGACAAGGTTTTAGTAGCAGGAAGCAACTGCAGGGATGGTATCTGTGAGAACTGATCCAGAGCTGCCCCCATGTCACCCAGTTCCAGGTGTCTCCACTACAGACCAAATCTGAACAAATCAGTGATGTTGGTAATGCCTCTGTGATAAGGTGGATGTGCCCTGGTGGAAACTGTCCCCTGTGCCCACACTGGAACAGGCTCCTAGCAGGATCTGTGACCCCGAGGAGCTCCATGCTGAAGTTCACTCCTTTAGGACCTTAGTTCAGTCCCCATGGTAAGGACCCATGCAGGAGCAGTTCATGAGGAACTGTACACCCAATGCTAGTTCAGAAGAAGAGCATGAGGAGGAAGGAGTGTCAGAGACAAAGCATTACGGACTGATTGTAATTATGGACAGATTGCCATTCTGTTTCCCTGTTCTCCCTGCGCCGATTGCGGGGAGGAGGTACAGAAGTTGGGAGCAAAGCTGAGCCTGGAAAGAAGGCGGCCATGGAGGAAAGTATTGGTTTAGATTTGCTTTTATTTCTCATTATCCAACTCTAATTTGATTGGTAATAAATTAATTTAACTTCCTGAAGTTTAGTTTGTTTTGCAAATAACAGTAACGAGTGATTGATTTCCCTGTTCTTATCTTGACCCATGAGATTTTTGATCATATTTTCTCCCCCTGTTCACTTGAGGGGGGTAGTGATAGAGCAGCTGGGTGGGCACCTGACAGCCAGCCAAGATTAACCCACCACAGAATTGAACCTTCGTAGGAAACAGTCACTTCATAGGAACAAACAAACAAATTAATGACCAGAAGCTCAATTTCCCAGTCAAATATCAGAAAAAGTTTTATATTGAGCAGAACAATTTACTGTAAAGATCACTCACAAAAGCAATCAAGTGAATTGAACTGTGGAGGAAAGCGACAAGTCTCTGTGCCAAAAATTTCACCAAACGAAAAAGACGCATCAATTGTTCATGTTGCAAGCACTGGAAACTTCCTGTCAATATATCTGGGTTGTACATGTATGTCTTTTAAAAAGTCATAGCTGGGGTGTGCATACAAATTATGGATAGAAATAAAAAAAATATGTTTGCATTCAAAGTGTATAGGAGACATAGCTTAGACCAATTTTAGGAACTTATAGAAAGTCAGAACTAAAACGCAGATTCAACCTTTAGTTCTATCTAAAGTTCTAATCAAAGGTAGAGGTAATACTTGAAATTTAGATTATGAGTAGGATCTAAAACTGCTGATGGCTGAAATAGAATTACTTCTGTTGCAGTTATTACAATAAGCACAACACAATCTCTCAACTATTCCTATGGGTAGGTCATATTTTCAGAGTGTAAAACAATACTTCTAAAGTCACAGAAATAGTAGGAAAATATTTAGTGAAATGCAATTTACAACAATTAAGAAAATTGACTTCTTTCCATAATGAAAATGGAGTTACATTAAAATTGCAGGATAGGAGTCATGCATCCCTCTGCAATTACATTACTTTTTTAATTCTCCAAAGCTCTTTTTTTTATACTATTTTTCTCCAACATGTAGCCCAAAGCACATAACACGTATCTTCTGTCTCCAGATTCTCTCATTCAGAAATTGATTCTAGTCATAGAATCATAGAGTAGTTTGGATTGGAAAAGATCTTAAAGATCATCACTTCCACCCTCCCTGTCATAAGCAGGGACACCTCTCACTAGACCAGGTTGCTCAAAGCCCCATCCAACCTGGACTTGAACATTTCTGGGGATGGAGCATCCACAACTTCTCTAGGCAACCTGTTTGGTAAGGAATTTCTTCCTGTTATCTAATCTAAATCTACCCTCATGAATTTTCAAACTATTACCCCTTCACTTCATAAAAAGTCCCTCCTCATCTCTCCTATAGGCCCCCTTCAGGTACTGGAAGGCCGTGTAAGGTCTCCCTGAAGCTTTCTCTTCTCCAGGCTGAACAAACCCAACTCTCAGTCTGTCTTCATAGGAGCAGTGCTCCAGCCCTCTAATCATTGTGGCCCTCCACTGGACCCTTTTCAATAGTTCCATGTCCTTCCTGTGATGAGGATTCCTGAGCTGGACACAGTACTCCAGGTGGGGTCTCACCAGAGCCAGAGTAGAGGGGCAGAATCACATCCCGCTACCTGCTGGCCACACTTCTTTTGATGCGGCCCAGGATGCAGTTGGTCAACACACACTGGCAGCTCATGTCAAGCTTCTCAAGTCCTGTGAGTCTGCTCTCAATCCGTTCTCTGCCCAACCTGTATTTGTGCCTGGGATTGCCATGTCCCAGGGGCAGGACCTTGCACTTGGCTTGGCTGAACTTTGTCAGGTTCACACAGGCCCAACTCTCAAGCCTGTCCAGGTCCTTCTGGATGGCACCCCTTCTTTCCAGTGTGTCAGCTGCACCACACATCTTGGTGTAATTGGCAAACCTGCTGAGGGTGCACTCTATCCCGCTGTCTCTATCTCTGACAAAGACGTTGAACAGCACTAGTCCCAGTACTGACCCCTGAGAAATGCTACTAATTCCTTGCTTCCACTTGGACATGGAGCCATTGATCACAATCCTTTGAGTGCAGCCATCTAGCCAGTTCCTGATCCATCAAATCTATGTCTCTCCAGTTTAGAGACCAGGGTGTCATGTGGGACAGTGTCAAGCTACTGAAAGATACTGACGGACCTCTTAACTTCTCGTCTTAGAAACAGATTAATTACTTTCTATGCTCCTACTCTGCTGAGACAATTTCCCCTCCTTGCTCATATATTTTAAGATGTTTTTTTAAACCACAGCATATACATCACTTGTTTGTTTGTTTTTTTTAATGGGATCAAAATCTTCAGGAACAATATGGAAGAATGCTAATTAGTATTAGCTAGAAGCTAAAACTACAAAGAAATTGCATTTCTTCTGAGCAGAACTGAAATATTTTTAGACTTTCTAGTTTTGTAGAGAATAGAAGTACATTATCCCCCATGGATAAATAGAGTACCAGCTTTTTTAATCTGCATGGATAAAAAACAAGATTATTTTTAAAATACATAATTAAGAGTCATCTTAAATATGCTCATATAATTTCACTGATTGTAACACCCACAGTACCTCTTCACACTAGGCTTAGGAAAACCCATGTCTGAGACATTTGCTTGTAAAAAGAGATGCAGTGTAGTTTGTTCCAACAGGACTGACCAAAGCACACTTCATGAAATGAGTGAGTTGATGCTAAAGCACTTAGTTTACTTGAGCTTTATGCTGTAAATGTGAATAAATATGGATAGCAATGAGTTTAGGTTTGATAATAAGCTTAGGAAATGTTCCACTCACAGTTTTGACATGGTTAAAAAACTAACACAGCTGTGGTAAATTAAATGTAAACACTCAGCTTTTTTGCTAAATTTGTTGTGCTTATTTTTGGCTTGGCCTAAAAAGCACAAAAACCCAGAAATTAAAAGATGACATTTTTGCAGGAGGAAAACAGCAATATTGTGACATAAGGAAGGAGGAAGGGAAGAACATATAAAAAAAATAATTTAAGTATATTTTAATATAGAGTGATTCAATGAGAACCATATTTAATACCAATTTGGTAATGGCTGCAAGCTATTCCTTCAGCAAACTTACTTGGACTTGCAGAAAATATCATGTGAGGAGTTTCCCAGATAGTTTGAGCCATTTTAACAGTTTATCAGAAAGTAAATGGCTACAGCTGTCGAATACAGATATCATAAATTTTCAGTAGGCTCTGTCATTACAACAAATTTCAGATAACAGATTTCCTAACAGGGATTTGACAGCCACAAAAAAGTCCTAGCCAAAAATAATAATTAAAACCCCCCAAATCTAAAGCAAAACCGAATTATCTCCCAACTCTGGGACATAAATTCTTATTGATTTCAAAATTATCTCAAAATGCAATAGGTAAAAAGATAAGAACATGAACACTGGCAAACTTTTGAAACCTATATTCTAAGCAATACTTTTATGCAGGTTGGTAAGAATACTTTTCTGCTTGAAATAGATGGAATGTAAAATTTAAAATATGATGGTAACAAAAAATAACATATAATCATGTAAATTTTTTAACTTCCTGCCATGTAAAATTAACACAATGAAGACCTAGTTTTCTGATCCATCTAAAATTAGCAATGAGCAAAATTTAACATATTTAATTTTGCCTTTCAATTTTGGAAAACAGCTTGATCTTCTTTTTTAAAGCAACCTTTTTGCTTAGTTTTCTTCTTGATGCATAGTGGTGAATGATATGTGGTGTGAAGATGGCTGAGATCTGTCAGAAAGGCTGTCATCCTAGCATTGACGTTTTCCACAGTGTTTCTGTCACTGTGGATTAGAAAAAAAATCAGCAAGTATAATTCATAAGAGTTGAACTCGGGTTAACTTTAGTCCTAATTCAGATTTCACTGATATTTTAGCCCGTTGTTAAATTTAAACTGATCATTTTGTAGCCCATCTCTTTGAAGGGCAAAATCAAAAGTCACAATTGCAGTTTCTTATCCCACATGCTATTTAAGCAAACAACATGAAGTAGGTTTTAATGTAGCCCAGCAAATAGGATTTTTGTCATGACTAGTAAAGTAACCACAGGATTCGTACTGACCTAACAACAGGCATCTCGGCATTATTTCACTTTCTATTTGCCTAACCTGGTTTTAGCATGCTTATGCTATGATAACAATTATCTAGGAATTACTGCCTAACAAGTCTTGTTCAGTTCTGTAAATACTGTGTATTTATATAATCAACAAATGTATGTATGTCTTCCATTTTGTTTGTTGGGGATTTTTTTAATGATATGATATGCATATTAACAGCAGATAACAGCTTTCTTTCCCTCACTGTCTGGAATTTTATCATGTGTATCATTTATTCTGTGTTTTAAAATGAACAACCAAGATTTTTTGGAGAAGGTCAAGGAACAGCTGCAGAATTTGTGTGACTACATACGGCAGACAGATATTTGAGTTATGGAAATAATAAAACACAGAAAATGAGGCTTTGTCATTCAGACAACACAATAGAAAATGTTGTAATGTTTATAACAATATGAAAATGCTTTAACGATAAATGCTTAAGTTCAAGAAGCTACATTTAATGTTTTAGAACACCATATTGTGATGATTACTAGCTTTAGCAAAAGCACCCAGGGTTCACTGGTAAGAGGAGACATTGTAGGCATTTAGAGAAGTTTAAAGAAGCTTTCTTTTAAAAAAACAAGTAGATAAAGTTATCATGGTTTGTGTAGAAGGATATTTCACTATTCTGGTGAGAATAGTCCAGAGACTTAGTTGATTTTCAAGAATTTCTGCTTCCAAACTCAATAATGATTTCTCTCAATTAACAGAAAAACAAGCAAAAGTACTGCCTTCTACAACAAGATGGCTGGCTTGGTGGATGACTGGAGGGTACTGAATACAGATCTTCAACCTCAGTAAGTTTTTCAGCACTATCTTTCATAACATTCTTACAGACAAACCGATGAAGATATATTAAGACACAATACCTTCACCCAAGCGTAATCCTTAACACTCTTCAAGTCATTATTTTAACCCTGCAGACGTCTGTAATTTGCCAGTAGTTACATTTCCTCAACCAATACAATATTATATACTATCTACTGCCACATTTGACAGAACTTCCTCTCAGAAATTCTGGATGTGCACAGATTTCACCTTGCCCACCAGCAGTTTTTGATTAAAGAAATAAATATGGGAAGCTTCTTTGGGTCAGAGAAATGGATCTTAACTCTTGATCTTTGTGCCTGTCTGTGGTACAGAGACTGCATCATCTCTCAAGGACTCTTGACACATATTTGATAACCTATAAATTGTCTAAAGTGGATCAGCAGTCCTCAGGAGAAGGATAAAACAAACAAAATCCCTCTCTCCCCTCCCAAAGCATTTACTGTCTTCATTATGAATATTCTAATCACTTGATTATTTTTTTTTCTTCTTACACACAGGAAGTTGTAAGGTTAGAGAGAGAAATGCACATATGTAGCTAAATGGTTTCTGAAATGGAATCAGGTTTTCAATCATCCTCTCTCTTCCTAGTTAATAAATTCTGCTGCAAAAGGGTGAGCCTTCTAGGGCTCTCTGATCAATTCCTGGTCTGTGATGCAGATCTCAATATAAGACAGAAATTAGGAGTGACAATACACCCCTATGACAGAAAACAGATGTTGCTAGTCCCTTATATAACATTCCAGAGCTGTACAGACAATTATTTCTATTATTACATCTAAACAAGTCCATTACACTAATTTCAGATAAAATGATACACCAGGAAATAGAATATAGCCATTGGTGCCAGGTGCCTACCTCTTGAATTTAAAGGCAACTGGTGTCGTAACTTAACTTTATTGCTCTACTTAGACTCATCTGGCATTATCGGAACTCCTAGTACTTTTTGGTTTAAAGCGTAGGAATAAAATGTATGGGATTTTAATACACTGGTATTACACAACTTTTGAACAGTCCTTCATGGAGAAAAAGTGAATTAATGAACTTCAGTGATTCTTCGCTGCCCAGGGAGGAGGTGGAGTCACCATCCCTGACTGTGTTTAAGAGTAGATTAGATGTGGTGTTGAGGGATATGGTGT
The DNA here is from genome assembly GCA_013400555.1 of Jacana jacana. Classification (NCBI taxonomy): domain Eukaryota; kingdom Metazoa; phylum Chordata; class Aves; order Charadriiformes; family Jacanidae; genus Jacana; species Jacana jacana. The sequence goes on along the minus strand of VZTM01015280.1, from coordinate 832 downwards.
AGGGGAGAACTTGTAGAGTAGGGCTGATGGTTGGACTTGATGATCCCAAGGGTCTCTTCCAACCTAAATGATTCTATGATTCACGTAGTCTAAGGCCAAACATGATATGAACAGTTTTATACACAAAACAGCTCTTATGCTTATAATATAATATTAGTGGACCATGACATTGCTTCATACTATTGGGTACTTGCTTCTGGGAATTCATTAAGAGAATCATATAAAAATACGATGGCATCTACTTGGCATATGAAACCCAAACAGCTCTTCAAGGAACCAACAGGTTAAAACCTTATCCATACTCATCTAATATCGGCCATTGCTTACAAATGTCCTCAATGCACTTAGTAGAACAGCTGTATTGTAGAGATAAATGATATTACTTAAAATGTCACGGTTTACAAAGTGGTCTACAAACATCTTTGTGTTGTTCTTCTTTTTTCTCTAAAGCAAATACAGAAATTTAAACTTACCTTATTAGTATTGATAGCTGTTATGACCCACACACATTGAGCATTGCTGTCATACTGGAATGGAAAATTGGGTGATGTGAAAGTGCCACCAGGTCCCTGAAGATTGGATCCACAAGTCTTGACTGCAAAAAGAAGGTTCATCTTTTAATTTACATACAAAATACCTGTAGCAGACTCATAAATTGAACTCTAACTTACATTAATTAATATGTGAAAGATTAAAATAACTTTCACCAAAAATAGAACTAGCTCATACAAGATAATAGAATATTCATGTTTAGTTATTTTGACAACGTAAAATTGACTTTCCGCTGTGTACGAGCTCACACAGTATGAGCTTTATCTTGAAAAAAACTCGT
>VZTM01015277.1:0-11405 GCA_013400555.1 Jacana jacana | reverse complement strand
ATTTGAAAGAACTGAATTTAACATACTTCTTCTGCTTCGAGGATTATAATAATTTTCTATTTGAACCACAAGTATGATCAGAGAAAAAAGAACTAGTTAAGAGGATTACTTGTGGGGCTGGATTTAGACTAAGAGGCCAATGTCAGGCCAGAGTTTCAGCCTTAATTCTGGCAGGTCTTGTTTTCATGGCTTAGCAGTCAAACCTTCAACAGTTTTAAATGGATTCTTTCTGTAATGCCACGGTATATCCAAAAAAGAAAATCAAAAGATGCATTCATAAAGCGAGGACAGGGAACAGAGTAATAACAAATGTATGACTGAAAAATATCCTACTCTTAGGTAGGTTATTACAGCTATAAATGGGGAAAATGAGCAAGATACAGTAAGGAAATTAAAAGAGGCTTTCAACTACTATATGGTGAGAATGCAAAAATATTTTCAGAAATAAAATGTGCCAAATGAAAAAGTACAAAGGAATACAATTGGGGCAGGGAAGGAAAGGAGGGTGAAGGGAGATAAGGGAAGGGGCTGAAGTTCTGCAGATTAATGCATTTGTAATTACTTTCTAGAAAAGTCAGTAATTTTTCTATTTGTCTCTGCTATAACCTTTTTCTCTAGCATTTTTATAAATTGCAGATGGAGTCTCTGAATACACATGTGAGTAGGTCTTTTTCTTCTACATTTGTGCAAGCCAATGTACTGCAATCTTATTTTACGATTAGCTACAGGAGTAATATTCATAATAATTAATCAGTAATGGTTGATAGTGGTAATGACACAGAGAAGACATACTGAGTTAGAACAAAGCAAAGAAAAAAAAGTAAGAATGAAAATACATTCTCTTATTGTTACACCACAAGTGTTTTGCTCTCCTAAATTAAAATCTTTGTTTAGTTATTTTCAAGAATGTGAGTGAAACCCATAGCATGATTTTGATAAGACAGAGCAACGTGAGAAATCTGCAATGAAATCATATTGAATGATGTGGCTGAGTAATTCTTCACGTAAGCTACTGACAGAGTCCAATACCCTCTGATCAGGTTGTTTTACCTTCCACACATGGAAGGTAAAATGTTTGATATAAAATTTACTAGCTTAAAGATAGTTGAAGTTACATGGGATTTTTTATTCCACAGAATTATACAAAATATAATGCATGACACAATACAAATATAAGTTAAATTTAGCAAAATATAGCAAAAATTCCAATATGCTGTTCAATCACAATACCAGAATGATTTCTATTACTGTTCTCTATAATATGGTCACAATTCTGGCTGTCCCTAGTCACAACAAAGGAACATGTGAGTTGAAACCAGATCCAGGTTTCTAGCTGTCTTCAAAATTCTTTTGCTAGTTGTCTCATTTATATAGTATCTATTGGGTTTAGCCATGTATTCACATCACCCATGCTGATCTGGCTAACTCAGGGAGACATTCATACTTTTAATCAACTCAGGGAGAAACATTTACACAACTGATTGATCCACTTAACTGTTGATAGCTGTTCATCTAAAACAAAGTCCACCTTCTGGGACCTTTTGGGTTAAGATAAAGTCAACTTTTTTGCAACAGCTGTAATCAGTCACATCCTGTGTTATTCCCTGACCTTTATGGGCATTGTGCCTTTGCCCATCTTTCTCTGAGCCTTCGTCCATTGTAGGGATTTATTGGTCACTCACAGCCAGCCTCATGTGATAGCATTTCCTATGATTAGTATTACCTGCTTTTTAGATTTTTTGGGGGACATCATGTATAAATCAAATAATCATGAAATGCATACCATATGACAAAAAATACTACGAAGAAATTACCATGCCTTTTGCAAGTTTTTCATGATTATACGTAAATACTATGAACTGATATAAATATTTACATGTTATTACTCTTTCTTGAGGCTTTTAAGTAGCCTGCGTATATCCATGACTGATAATTATCCATGATCTTTCCTATACGTGTTCATGTAATATTTCATAACACTCAGTACAACTTGAAAATTTCCAAGTAACTTATTAAGATATGTATAAGTTATTTATAAAGTGGAAAGAGTTGTTTATTAGTTTTCTGGGCAAATATTTGAAACCCTGCATTCTCTTAGCCTTCTACCTAGATGTCAGAAATCAGATTTGAGGAAATGAAGTTTTTGTTTATGGCCTAGACTGATCAGTCATAAACCACTTCTTATATGAAAGCTTTATAAACAAGTTTAACAGACCCCAGCAGCTTTAGCACGGATCATGATAAACTTAATATACAACTGCTGGTTCAGATTCTGTTAGAAACCTGCCCAAATCTTTACTGTACTAAAACTTGTAGTGACAATGGGTACTGTACAGTCATAATGGGTCCGTTTTTCAGTGAAAAAATTCCCATAGCTTGAGATAAGTGAGTGAAAACATGGTAGCTAAGACACCTCAGGTCCACTGCTTTTGAGTATTTTAAATGTTGTAACCCTAGCTATTGAGTTTCATCTTTAAATCTTAACAAGAATATAATGAGTAGCAGCAAGACTAGTGTGTGATTTATTAAGTATAGTTGAACAGTTTCTAGAATCTGAAATAAAACACCAAGGACCAGCAAACTGCTGCTTTAACAGTTAAGCTTTATATGTGAGCAATGTCTCTCACTCTTACTGAAATGAGGCTGGATCAGGGGAAGTTCAGATTGGATATTAGGAAAAGGTTCTTCAATGAAAGGGTGGTCAGCCACTAGAACAAGCTCCACAGGGCAGTAGTCACAACAGAAAGGCAGTCAAGTGTTCAAGACCTGGACAATGCCCTTAGTCATATGATATAATTTTAGGTAATTCTAAGAGGAGCAGGGAGTTGGACTCAGCCCTTATGGATCCATTTCAACTGAAGATATTCTATGATTCTAAACTCATGATGAAAAGTGAATTAAAATAGATCATGGAGATCAAGAAAATTATTATGACAAACTGATCTCCTCTTACCCATAGTTCCAACTCAGATACAAAGACAGATTTTGTCAAGTAGTAATTCTTAGTGAATTCTGAAATGTTTGGGTCATAACCATAGAGCTAACCTCTCCTTTCTTCAGTCTCTTCTCAATTCCTTCAAATAAATTCATGACTGTGGTCAGTTAACCTTGGCTGGATTCCAGGTGCACACCAAGCTGTTCTATCACTCCCCCTCCTCAGCTGGACAGGTGGAGAAAAATACGAAGAAAGGCTCATGGGCTGAGATAAGGACAGCAAGATCACTCACCAGTTACCATCACAGGCAAACCAGACTTGACTTGGGGAAAATAATGTAATTTATTGCCAACTAGAAGACAGAGTAGGATAATGAGAAACAAAAATTTTAAAATACTTTCCTACCACCCTTGCCTTCCTCCTGGACTCAACTCACTCCAGATTTTTCCTACCTCCTCCCCTGCAAACAGCACAGGGGGATTGAGGGCTCATGACACATTATCTCTGCTGGTTCTTCCTCCACACACTTTTCTCTTGCTCTGGTGTGAGATCCCACCCACAGGAGACAGTCCTCCACAAACCTTTCCAACATGTGTCCTTCCCTTGAGCTGCAGTTCTTTGGGAATGGACTGCATCTGGGTGGGCTCCTCTCTCGATCAGGCCACAGGTCCCATCAGGAGCCGGCTCCAGGGCAGGCTTCCCACAGGGTCACAGCCTCCTTCTGTCCCATCCACCTACTGCTGTGCGGGCTCCTTCACATGTTGCAGGTGGATATCTGCTTCAGAACCTGAAGCATTCCTCCCCCTCCTTCTTTACTTACTTTGGTGTCCACAGAGTTGGTTTTCTCATATGTTCTCAATTCTTCTCTACCTGCTTCTGTGGTGCAGAAGGTTTGTCCCTTTCTTAAATAAGTTACCACAGAGGCATTGCTGCCATTGCTGATTGGCTCAGCCTTGGTCAGTGCTGGGTTGGTCTCGGAGTCGACTGACACTGGCTCTGTGAATGGGAGCACCAGGCAACTCTACTTGTAGATGGCATCAAGTTTATTTCTTTGCTTGCATTTTGCTGTGTTGTATGTAATGCATTAAAATAAGTAATAATCTGAAAATAATTCCTTTTTTTTTTCATTTATTATTTGTGAAAAAATCCAAAACAAAACCAACAATACTCCCATGAACAGCTAAATAGGATTTTCTAACAATAAATGGTAGCATTTTTATCAACATATGTGCATTCCTTTAGAAAAAAAATTGCTATGATCCAAAAATATTTTATAGCTTCTGGAAAGTTGATACCAAATTCTGAAAAGCTTCAGAAGGCATTTTACCAACAGAAAATTGATTTAATTTTCAGCTAATAATTACATATTAGTTAATATAAGATTACAAATTTACCATATGTTAAACATTGTCTGTAATCTTCTTATGTTGAAGAATTTTTTTAATGTTAAAAATATGACTCTGACTAATTGATGTTACTTGTTACCCAGGCTAAAAAATATAGAACTTAGGTAAAAATTTGTTTTAAATTTTACATAAGAATAATAAAACTTGGAAATGAAGAAAATCATCCCTTCATTCTCAAATTATCAAGGCTTTTTTTGTTTCAGAGGCTGACAATATGTCCTCTGGATTGCTTTAGGTAGTTCTCAGCTTGACCAATGAATTTTTGTGTGTGGAAAATCCCATAGCCAGAGGTTGGTGTTCATAAAGGAGATAGAGGTGTCATGCAAAAACTTAATTTGAATGAAGGCAGAGTCCACCGGGGCATTTCCCTGTTGGGTCTCTCAAATTGCTGGAGGAAGCCTCTAATTGCTGGGGGAAGCAGCCTCCATTTTATCCTAATGCCCTGGCCACGTGTAACCCTCTTCCTTTCCTCATTGGCTAAGGTACTTGGAAGGTACAGGTTTCTCGATCCACCAGTTACATAAAAGTTTAACTTTTGTAGTTTTTTAATTCTCTAAATTTTGCAGTTTTTCAGTTGTCTGGCTTTTGTGGTTTTCAATTCTCTAACTTTTGCATTTTCAGTTATTTCCCCTATTTCTTGTTTATCTCACTCCTGCAGTTTCAATTAACTCTCCTTTTGGCTATCTCACTTCTGCAATTTCACTTAACTTCCCTGTTTGTGGAGACACTCCTACCTGCATTTTATCACCTGCTTGTGAAGACACTCATATCCCTATCTTGCCACAGAATCACAGAATATCGGGGATTGGAAGGGACCTTGAAAGATCATCTAGTCCGATCCCCCTGCTGGAGCAGGAACACCTAGATCAAGTCACACAGAAACGCGTCCAGGCGGGTTTAGAATATCTCCAGAGAAGGAGACTCCACAACCTCCCTGGGCAGCCCCTTCCAGTGTTCAGTCACCCTCACTGTGAAGAGGTTTTTTCTTATATTTAAGTGGAACTTCCTGTTCCAGCTTGCACCCATTGCCTCTTGTCCTATTATTGTCATCTGTAAGATACATCTGTCTCACTCTACATGTAGAGGTCATCAAGTTTATTTCTTTGCTTGCATTTTGCTGTGTTGTATGTAATATGTTAAAATAAGTGCAACTAGGCAGCAGTGAAAATATTTATATATGTTCCCTGTTCTAACTGATGTATCTGGATACCGTTATGGAAAGAATGAAAGGTTGTGCTTTGATTGCAGCTCAATATGAGTGTCTGGAGAAGCTCTTGCAATGCAGGTGGTGAGAAAGAAGCTCAGTAAGGATTGTCAAGCATGAAAAGAACCAGAGAGATCTTGAAACAAACAAGGAAGAGGCTACAGAAATATACAGACCATGTTTTTTACTTTCCTAGAGAGAACAGCGTAATTTTTTTCAATCCAAAAGGCCTCTGAAAATTGCTGGACCTCAGGAAAGGGTATAACAATCAATTACACAATGACTATTACTATTAATGTTTAAAAAAATATTTTGATTCTTGTCTGATCAACCCTAACTTTTACGTTTCTTGTCCTAATACTTCTAGAAATCCAACCATCCGGCTCTCCCCAAAATAAAAAGGGTTGCATGTATTTAAAAGTTATAAGTGATTCAGGGTCAGCAGCCACCAATGACTTTCTAGGTTTAAAATTCTGGAGATATTTCACTACATTATCATGTTTGTCAGCTGCTCTAAAGGCTTGGTTTTTGTTTTGTTTGATGTTTGGATTTTTTGTTGTGGCTTTGGTTTTGCTGTTGTTGGATGGTTGGTTGGTTGGTTGGTTGGTTGGTTGGTTGGTTGGTTGGTTGGTTGGTTGGTTGGTATTTGGGTTTTTTTGTTGTGTGTTTTTTCTTCTTCCCTGAGTTCTGGTGAGTTTTATCAAAACATACTGGTAAAAATCAAATGCCCTCAGCAGAAAGGACTGAACCAGCTTCTGCTTTTTTCTGACAATTAGAGTTTGCATGCTTCCATCAGAGCTGAAAGTTACTGTGGCACAAGCATCTCTTTCATGAATGATCAGTAGAACAGCAGAGAATCTCTCACAGTTGTGTGAGAAATTAGTTTTCTGAGATCATAATAAGAGTTTGAGGAAAATATATGCATTTTACCCATCCAGAATGTACCATTGGAGCAATATTGTTTTAAGAAAATAAAATGAAAATTCAGATATCAATGTAAACTAATTTTGATAAACCCGTAACCTTTTTTCTCCGAGCTAGGAAGTGTTGCTGCTTTGACTAGTACCTCAAGTATAGTTGAATAAAATCATCTCTTGAATAAAAGAAGCATGAGGTCCAAACTAGATCTTTTCAGGCTATTAAATTCAAGCACAGCCTCATCAAAGTTTTATAGAAGTTTCTGTCTTATAGTGTGTTTCTGCAATTGAAACAGGTGACAAGTTACCTGCTTCCTCACAAGTACAGACTTTGAATACTGTTCCAGAAACACTCAAATGTGTCAGCAAAAGGTAACTCATTATGATTATTATTTGTGATAAGAACCTGGAGAATAATGTTGATACACTTTTCACTTTCTTCTCTTTTTTTTTTTTAATTTTCTTTTTTTTTTTTTGCTAGCCACAACTAAAATCAGCTTTTGATGATTATTTGCAGGGTCATGATTACTCCCTCATTGTCCATTTCAGATAAGGTTTTAGGAGAACTGCAAGTTCCCTTCTAACATTATACTTATTAATTCTTCATATAATTTTGACTTAAATTCTCTTGTGCAATCTACATGATAACTCCTTCAAAATTTAGATTAAAATTCTATCATCTTGAGTAATGGAAATGTTGGCTTTGAAAACTATCTTATTTTTCTGTGCTGTATGTGAAAAATATTTTCACTGTGTACCTGCTGCAACTTAACTCAGTTAGATAGAACTCGGGTTATTGACTGAGACTTCAAAGGTTTGGCTTATATTCAGAGTATTAGTAGTGACTTCTAAAGACTTAGGAGGATCTTCCTATTTACTCAGGTCTTTCAAAATAAATCAAGTGAGAATTCTGAATATTCCAAATTTTCATCCTTATCCCTAAAATATAGATGCCTCAAATTCTTTATTCTGTGAATTCACATGAGAATTATGACGGAGGCAACTAAAAACACAGAAAATGGTACATAATCATTAACTACATCCACTAATTGCATTTTTTTATATTATTTCAAGAGTACAGCTAAGAAGTTGGATAAAAAGCCTAAATTTATGGTTAGATTAAAAACAAGCCCTTCAAGTCAGTCTAGATGAGAGTCCAGTTTGTGGAGCAATGGGAAGGTAGTTTAATTCCTTTTGTCCTTGCAAATTATGATTTGCAAAATCCTAGCAAAGATAAACCAGTTATTCAATTTCTCATGTTGTCTAGATATACCACTGTACACTTGGTACCAAATATATTCAATTTTAATATTTTAAGTGGAATGGCTTCTATCATTAAACAGAAACATTGTTCCTATCATCATGGCTAATTATATAATTAAAGTGAATGTTCTGTCACCTATATTAGGAATTTTCATAAAAAACCTATTAGGAATATACATCATAAACTTTGTTACTTATAGTGAGGATGTATTCCCTGTATGTATGCACTTCCTTCCCAGGGAAGAGTTTGATTCACCATCCCTGATGGTATTTAAGATACATGTAGACCAGGTACTGAGGGACATGGTTTAGTGGTGGACTTGGCAGTGTTATATTTATTGTTGGACTCAATGATGTTAAACATTTTTTCCACCCTAAATGATTCTATGATTCTATTTGCACATTTTGCTAAGAATGAGATTTCATCATTATGTTAACCTAAATATTTATCTGTGATTATATACTGTAGGTTCTGTTAGTGCATGTTTGGCACCTATGAATATTTATAAGAAAAATGTAGTCGCTTAATCTGAATTCATAGTGTCTAAGATTATGTAAAACACAACACTACTGACCTGATAGTTGCCATTCAGACTCTTATTATTATGTTATATAATTTAACTTATTGTCACTACTCACAGGTTCCATTATTTTGCTTTTGTATATAGTATATTCCAATATACTAGTAATATAGCAATCATGTATTCTAGACATGCATTCTTGATCACACATTCTGGGCAATTGATTTTTCAGGTAGACATGGATATTATCTTTTGTCTTGCGTTTCCCAACTCCCTGAAGTAGTATCATCATATCCTACATTAGAAGCTTGAAGACATTTTTCTAGTAACTGAATATTTCCAGAGCCTATTGTCTGGTCTTGAGTCTTAATGGAATTGACCTATTCAAACTAGCACTTTTTCTTCACCTCCAGAACTTGTATCTGCACTCTGTCTACAAGGAATGATCTGTGATTGTTAAAGTAAGACTTGGTAATGGTCACAATTGTTCCAAGAACTTACCTAACATTTTAACAGTATAGAAGATAATTTCCTTTTACCCACTTCCTAGTTCTGGAGTGCTCTAAGTACATTCTTCAAATGTTATTTCAGTTTCTTTTCTTCTGAAGGTTCTCTTGTTCTGAGATTGCTATATTATATGACCTAAAGTTTGCTAAGAGAGGATGATTTGGAGTTGGCTTCAGAAGTATACCTCTGATCCTAATGAAAAGGTGCCTGTAAACACACCTATAAAATATGTACATCAGAAAATGTCAGATATGGAAACAAGGTGATAATCAATTTAAAATTTATTTGTAGATCACATAAAAAAGTGATGTTCCTCGGGGCTCAGTGTGGGGACCATTTCTGTTTAATATCTTTATTGATGATCTAGACAAGGATATAGAGAGTACCATCAATAGTTTTGCAATGATACCAAGTTAGGTGGGAGTGTTGACCCACATGAGGGCAGCGAAGCTCTACAGAGGGACTTGGATAGATTGGATCAATGGGCCACTGTTAATGGCATGTGCTTCAACAAGGCCAAGTGCCAGGTCCTGCACTTGGGCCACAACAACCCCATGCAGTGCTACAGGCTTGGGGAAGTGTGGCTGCAGAGTTGCCTAGCAGAAAAGGACCTGGGTGTGCTGGTTGACAAGCAGCTGAATATGAGTCAGCAGCGTGCCCAGGTGGCCAAGAAGGCCAACGGCGTCCTCGCTTGTATCAGAAACAGTGTAACCAGCAGAAGTAGGGAGGTGATCGTCCCCCTGTACTTGGCACTGGTGAGTGCCTTGAGTTTTGTGTCCAGTTCTGGGCACCTCAACACAAGAGAGATGTTAAGGTGCTGTAGCAAGTGCAGAGGAGGGCAACTGAACTGGTGGAGGGCCTGGGGCATGAATCTTATGAGGAGCAATTGAGGGAGATGGGACTGTTTAGTTTGAGGAAGAGGAGGCTGAGGGGGCACCTTATTGCTCTATACAACCACCTGAAAGGATATTGTAGAGAAGTTGGTGCTGGTCTCTTCTCACGAGTGATTTGCGATAGAACTAGAGGGAATGGCTGCAAGCTGCAGCGGGGTAGGTTTAGGCTGAACATTAGGAAAGAATTTTTCCCAGAAAGAGTGGTCAGTCCCTGGAATGGGCTGCCCAGGGAGGTGGTGGAGTGACCATCCCTGACTGTGTTTAAGATTCAATTAGATGTGGTGGTAGAGGATGTGGTGGAGTGCTTTGCAGAGTAGGGCTGATGGTTGGACTCAATGATCCCAAGGATCTTTTCCAACCTAAATGATTCTATGATTCTATGATATAAAAGAATGAGATTCTTAAGTATACACCAACATAGAAGTTAATGTGCAGTTGATCTTAATTTAGTATGAATTGTCTTGGTGACTACCTCCTAAATTTAGAAATATGCCACGTCTCCTAGTAGAAAAGAAAAAAGTACTGAAAAATCCTAGAAACAAGATCAAAAGACAAAATCTCTGTAATTATTTTTTATTTGTAAGAAACTTTTTCCTATCTGAAATTGATCTTTTCTGAGTCTAGCAATTTGAAGAACTACTGATCTGTGTTGGGAACACAATCACAAAAGTTTTATGCTTTAAATACAAGTTACAGGCAACTATCCAACTGCATCTAGATTTTTCAGTCAGATTTATCATCTAGTTGAAAAATGAAAAAAAAAATGATAATAGGTATTGATAGTACATTTGTTTAACTTCGAAAAATAGTGCATTTCAATGTATAAAACAAAAAGCTAAAAATACACTGAGACTCAGATTTAGTATAAATTCAGGCCGTACTGAACACATATAAATGGTTTTACTTATAGAATCGTTCACGGTATAGTAATTGTCTATTAAACTGAGAAACGCTAACATTTGAGGTCTAAGTGTGCTCACAGTACAGAGCTCGTTACCGCAACATCTATAAACCTTTTTTTTTCTTTGATGATTTTATCTATCACTCACAGAAGTCTCAATTCAAATTCAACAAAACTATTGTAAATAGTCAAATCAGCTATGTGTAAGGTACTTCACATTTTGTGACTTGTCATATTATAAAATGGGCTGATATAAACATAGATAATTTAATAACATTAGCAGTACTTTTATCTCAGACTGTTTCATTTGACCTTGGGGCAGTTTACTTGGCCCCTGGCCTCTTGTCAATGGATGGAACTCATCTGTCCCAAAGGGGGAAAGGAATCTTAGCACAGGAGCTAGCAGGGCTAATTGAGAGAGCTTTAAACTAGCTATGATGGGAGAAGGGGATAAAACAGGGCTCACCAGAGAAAAGCCTAGAGGAACAATGCTGAAACTTGGTGTGAGGCAAATGTCCCAGCTGAAGTGCATCTGCACCATTGCACACAGCACGGGCAACAAACAGGAGGAGCTGGAAGAAATTGTGTGGTAGGTTAACTATGATCTAGTTGCTATAATTGAAACATGGTGGGACCACTCCCATGACTGGAGTACTGTGGTGAATGGCTACAAGCTCTTCAGAAAGGATAGACAAGGAAGGAAAGATGGTGGTGTAGTTCTTTATATTATAGTGTTTTGATGTTGAAGAGGGGAGTTGGTGTTGGGAATTATAAAGTTGACTTTGGTTGTCTATGGTTGTCTAAAGTTGTCTATGGATAAGGATTAGGGTGAAGGCCTTTAGAATCATAGAATCATTT
>VZTM01015276.1:30656-154202 GCA_013400555.1 Jacana jacana | reverse complement strand
CCTTGATTAGGCAAGCCCATTTAAGTAAGGGCGTAAATCTATCCTGGTACAGCAATTCAGTGAAGCTGTGAAGTTAAGCACTATATAAATAACACCTATAGTTTAAAGCAGTAAAGTTTAAAATCATGGTGTTCCCCCATCCAAGCAGGTTGGAGGGTACTTGCGATGCTAATCTCTCACACGAGAGGTTTGTGGTACTGTCCTACTGTGTTCAGTGACAGCCGTGGTGAAAATGTTGCCACCATCCAGCATAGTATTGGGATCTGAGCTTCTGAACCAGCTGAGAAAATTCACGAGGATTTTGGGAAACAGATTTTGAATTTGCCTGTAGTTCTTTTCTTCTGGAGAATGGCTGGCTTCAGAGAGAAAAATGGGGTTCGGAGCTTTATATTCTGAAATAAGCACTTGTGTGTCAAGGTTACATATGTAAGGTGTGCACTGTGCAGGGGTGGTGTCCCTGGAAACAGCTCAGGATCCATTTATAACAGGATTTTTAAATTGTGATCTACCATCTTAGAGACCTGTGCACTTTCTCTGAGGCAGGTCCATAAAATGCAAGTAAGAGAAGAGGCTGCTGTTGACAGTAATAAATTTTTTGTATGTGGTGGCAAGCTTTCACTGTGAAATTTTTGGAGCCCACAAGCTGAAAGAGATGAAAACTGCTTTTTAGGCAGCTCTGTCTTATATTGCAAAATCTTGTGAGAGCCCTGAGCATGAAAGTAGTAATAACAACAATAATAACAACAGCAGCAACAACAATAGTAATAATAATTTGTTATTCTTATTATACAAGAGGAAAGGATGGGTCAAGTGATTCCAGGATCATAGTTTGGTTTGTACATGGCCAGGATCTTTTGCCTTGGAAATACATATGTAGAGGAGCTGAACATAAATGGCACTGGCCAAAATTATTGAAGCATTTTTATTTTTATGTATGTGAAAGTCCTATAGGTCCACTAGAAATAACATACAAATCCTTTGTGACTTGACAAGACGGGAAACAGCATGAATCGTTGTTGAGCCAGATGTGAGCCATTGAAGTACATGCAGTTTATAGGAATTTATGGCGTGGTTCAATCACCAGTTGATACCCTCAGATCTGTAAGAAGCACTGTAGGCTTGGTAATAACTGCAGGAACACAAGCGTCTACCCTGCTCTTTTTCTGGGCTTGGGGTCAAAGTACTGGTCATGAGAAGGAATTGTGAACTTTTCAAACCCTTTCCTCCTCTGCCCCCCCACTCCCCACACCAATTTTTTTTGAGAGAAGGTTGGGGGAGGCGAGCTGGAGCAGGCAGGGAACACCTTGTATAGTGTGTGCCATTTCTATTTCACTTTCTAGAATTTCCTTAGCCCTCAAGTCAGGGTGACCTTTAGCAGCCTCAAAATGAAGGAGTGTCAAATGACTTTTCATTTTATGAGATATATCATACAGATGGATAATAAATATAATATTCTGATGGGCAGAGAACTCATCTGGACGTAAGGCAAGTGAAGAGTGCCATGTCAGTTGACAGCTCCTCTGTGGAGTGTTTGTAGTTGCTGTCAGCAACTAGCTCGTGTCTGTTTGTTCCTGTAGTGCGGAGGAGATAATATGAAATAGGGTATCACTGCTGAAAATTGTAAGAAAAGGCAAAATGAGTGTTAACAATCATGCAAGTTGTTCCTTCTTGTGCAGTGTGCTCCTCTTTCCTACCTGTTCCTATCCCCTAATTGCACAGTTACCTCCTGGTAAGGTCCAGGTACTGAGTTCCGAGGGCAGGAACAGCTGTACAAGTCATGGCTAACGGGAGCGTTAGCCTGACAATAAGCTGCAAACTGAGATGTTTGTGAGCATATTCAGAATTAGAAGGTGAGATTTGATCCAACTCTGCAAATTTGTGTGCATTCATTGTGTTACCCAATGTAAAATCCTGCAATTCGTCTATAGATCCTCCTGGACTTAGATTTATATTTCCTGGGTGTGAACTGTAGGATTTTTTTATCTTAAAAAACCACTGGCAATTGAGAGCTTCATGGATAACTAAGAGAGATTCCGCTACTTAACTGCTCAGGAGTCACAGGGGAGTCTCATGGGTGTACAGCCTTAGGTTAGCTTTCTGGAGCCTGGCTAGAAATTGTTACTCTCACTAGAGCTGAAGACATCAAAGAGGTCCCACGTGACAGGTCTAGAAATGAAGTGTTAAAATCTAATTATTACAACTATTTTTTAGAGGAAGATAAGTAGAAAAACTAAGTAGAAAAGTACTGCAAGTGGATAAAAAAAGGGGTAACCCAGACAGACTGTACTTGTAAGTATAATGGATTGAAAAAGAAAAATGCCTCCATTCTGCACGAAATCTTGGTGCTGAGCTGGATCTGATTTATCCACATCCACTGGCTTCAAGCTCCCTGTCTCCTCTCTGCTTCATTGTCTGCAGTTCTCACCTTCTGGCAAAGCCCATTGAAGTTGCTGGTGTTTTCTCCCCCTAAAATTGTAAGTGCCTTTTAAACCAAATTGGGGTCTGACGTCATTTCTGTAAAATCTGGATATTTTGATGATGGAGGAAATGCTCTCCCTAACTGTCATTTTGTTGTCTGTTGCTTGAAAGCCTGCTGTTTTGTGTTCTTCTTTAGTCCTGTTTTATTTCAGAGACAATTATAGATTTTTTTGATGCTTAGGCTGCTGTTTTGGGGTGGTGTGGTATCCTTCTTGGTAAAAATCTAACATTGTAAAAAACCCTCTGTAGGGTGCCTCCCGCACTCAGCATCTCTCTTCCGTAATAGTGATTAATGAACAGCACAACATGAAATTAGTTTTAGGCTTATTAGCAGAGCTGGTTGAGTGCAAAAACATTTAAAGGTGTATTATCATTCAAGGATCAAATTTATGGTTATAAATTGAACTTGCATTGTCTTTGGAGTTACATGCCATCTAGTAATTTGCTTCAATTCACTTGGCACAGTGTTTTCTGCCTGTGCAGAGTCAATATCTGCTCGCTGCAGCGCCTGCTGCTGAGGTAGGATGCTATTTGGTCCCACTGGTGTATGTGAAGCTGTCCTCCACCCAGCACCCTCTCCGTCTGCAGCCTGGCAGCAGGGATGGCATCCGGCAGGTGGGCATGGGCTCAGACAGACACCAGTGTCCACCATGGGAGCAGATCACCGTGTGTCATTCTGAATGTGGGCCTGGCCGTGTGCCGAAGCAGCTCATTGCGGTGACCCCCCTGCTGTCCGAGAGGGCATGCCAGCAGGGCTCACCTCCCAGTGCCGGTACGGTTCCCTTGCCAGGCTGGAGGCATGGTGCTTTTTTGGTTTCTGTTTTTATTTCCCCCTAGTGCACTCACTGTCTTTCAGACATGTGCTGCATCATTACTCAGACGTGCTTATTGTGAGAGCTTGGTGTTCCGGTTCTCATTTCAGATGCTACATGCATATGTGACAAGCTGGGGGTGGTATGAAGCCTGGCAACGTGCTTTATGTTTCTGTCCACCTCTTAAAATCAGTGGATGACACTGTGCCGCTTGGAGAGCCAGTTCAGCAAGAATAATATAGAGGACAGTGTCATCCAATTAAGTAGTATACAAAGAAAAATAAGGGAAAAATCTTTGTGGGTGTTTTGTTTGGTTTTTTTTCCACCCCATCCTTTCTTCCCCATCTCAGCCTGGGACCCTGCAGGCTCTTGAATGATTGTTGACTCTAATTGGAAATTGAGTCCCTTGCTTTTAAAATCTTTTCATAAGACTCTCTCCTACTTCATTAAATCATTAAATGAGTTTAGCAGGTATTAGTTTTGAGCTTTATTAATTGTGACTTGTTTTTCATTATGAGATAATTGTCAGTCACAAAACATAACTGCTGTAACGTATCTGAACAGACAAAAGTTTCCTGGAGCCAGGGAGAGAGGAAATACAGAAAGGTCGCTTGTATAAAAAACTTCTTCAGATGAATTCTTGCTGGAGATACTTAAGAATTCCTGGGAGGAACCTTATTTGGGGTATAAAAACTGCAACTTAAAAGCTTCTCTATAAAACATCAGGACCTCTTGCAGGAATTTGGTGAAGAACATGATGTGTTTCTGGTTTGGAATGATTGTGAATGTAAGTAGTTCTGATGTCAATGGGAAGTATTTCCAATTTCCAAGCTTGCTTGCTCGCTCAGGGTGATTTACAAGCATGGCAGAGCTATACAGCTTCTTGAAGGCAGTGTATACTGGGAGCTGCAGAGGGAGATTTGGTTAACTTTGAGACCTGGGGCTGCTTGCAGCCAAAATTGCTCTTTATTTTCACAGCCTACACAAATACTGTGTTTTCTGTGAGTCCCTCCACTGTTGAAAATGTCCTTCTTGTCAAGGATGAGAGAAATGTGTGTAGTGCACCATGGGCTTGGGGCCTTGCCACAGCCTGTGGTGATGGTGATGGAAGCGAGACTGGTGCTGGAGAGTGCGAGACCTGCCTGGTCTGCGTTGACAAGAGTGGTGCAATTCATCTTCAGCTATTTTCCAGGGACTTCTGGGAAACAAACATCATCGTAAAGATGCTTCCATGAAGCAATTAGGCTGCATTAAATTATTTCTACTTTTAGTGTGAAGTGCTTCCTTAGCATAGAGAGACCTTGATGCACAACTCCGGGGAACGGAGAACAAATCCAAGCTGCAAACCCAGTTTGGAACTGATGTCTGGTAAATACATTTTAAAGTTTTTTGGAGTCTCAGTTTATAATCTAAATGTAATTCATCCTTCTACTCTGAAGAAATTAGAGTTGTAACGCCAACATTTGCAAGCAGTAGTGAGTGATACTAGTAGACCCTGAACACCCATTCTTTACTGAAAATAGATTTGCCATTGCCCAGTGAGAAGATAAAATCTTTTCTGCAGATGATGGCTTCTGGAATATATAAAAAAATACAGTTTCTGAGAATGCTGAGAATAAAAGATATGTGGTCTTTTAAGGGCTCTGTCTTAGAAACCACACCGCTGCTGTGATTTCAGTAGCCTGCTATTTCATCTGTTGTTTAATGGGCTAACAGAGTAAAATATCACCCTATAATGATTCTTGAATGTGTGTGGGTTTCTTTATAGCCTTTCGTGGATACGTAGGCTTCAATTTTGTCCTGAAGAAGCTCCTAATATAAATGGGTAATAGATCAGTAAATCAGGTAAGTCCTGCTGGTGGGGGGATAGAGGGATGGAGCTGAGGTGAAAGCAGTGCAGAGGAGGAGGCCAGTGGCTGTGAGTGATGGCAGCTGTGTCTTGCCAAGCCTGCACAGCCATGCTGCTTCTCTCCACTTTCTCTTCCCTTGCGGAGGGCCTGTCAGCAAGGGGAAGCTTGTTGACTTTTAGGTGAGGCTGGAGGAAACAAGTGCATCATCTCTAAACAGAGTAGCTCAGACTTATTTTTTGAAGCACTCATGGGTATATGCACCTGTTAAAGTTCTTTACTGTGATGATGGAAGTCATTCATTCAGGTACTGGTACTGCAAAGGTATTCAGATCTAAAAGTCACTATATAGAGCAAATTTCAGAATTTGAGCCTAATCCTGTGTGTGGCAGGACCTTGCTGTAAAACATCTAGCACATGGTTTTGGAATGGATAGGAGGGCAAAGAATTTCCCTGTTATTAAAGTGGAGGTTATGGGGAATTGTAAGTCAAAAGCCAGGTGTGAGCTCCTGCAAAGAAAGGTAGCATTATACTTGGTGTTATAAACCGCGTATCTCAGGACAGGGTGCGAAGTTGCACCCAGTTTTGGGCAGACCGGAAGAAAAGGGAGAAGGATGAAAATTTTGGTGTAGAAGAGATGTGGTGCAGAGGGAGGTCTAAATTGTTGTGCATGAAAGGATGCTGCAGAGAAGAACATGGGATGAGTCATGGTCATAAATACCAACAAGAAGGGCAGAAGTTAGGTATTAAGGAGAATCTTTATAACTCTGAGGATGGCAAAGCATTGCAATAGATTAACTGGAGAGATTGTGGGATCTTCATCACTGGAAGATGTCAGGAACAGAAATGGTTTAAATAGGGCTATTTGTTTGTCTCTGAGATGCAGGATGTCTGTGTCAGATAACCTGTAGGGGTGAAGGTCTCACTGTACATAGCCTGAGCAATATGCAAGTTAGAATTGCCTCTCACTTCAGGCACAGTCCTTGGTAACCATTTTCAAGTTCCCTAAGTGTCACCACAGGTTAATAAAATCTTATGATCTTGTTCTAATGAAGTCAACGAGCATGTTTTGGACATGTGATTTGCTTCTCATTCAGCTAGTTGGTGACAGAAGCTGAGATACTAGGTTAGCTTTTTTTAAAAAAACCTTGCTTGTAATCTGAACTCATTCATAAGCAGATGCAGTTTCTTCTTAAAGCTGATGTGTACTTTTTGCTTACTACCCTCGAAGAGAAATGGATACTCTCCTGTGTGCACTTTGAAAGCTTCTACCACAGATTTTGATTCACTGCACTCAGTGGAGTTTGAGATTGTGCAAAGCTGAACAGCTCTTCTATGGAGTAAATGGAAATGTTGTTTTTAGGATTTATTTTTTCTAGCATCTTCCTAGGCAAAGTTGTCATTTACCTCTCTGCTTACAAACTGCACCAGAAGCTAGATGTTACATGCTGGTGTTAACCAAAAGGCTGTTCCTGGTATTGTCTTCAGCTCTCCCTAAAGGATGAAGACAGCAGCATTTAACTTAGCAGAGCGAGAAGAAAGAGCAAATACTGTGTTAGGGTTATTGTCCGAAAGATCTCTGCACCTTGGCAGACTGATTTCTTTATCACATTGCAAGAGAAGAAAGTGAGAGATCATGCTGTAATGCTAAAGCCTTTAAGGGAGGAGGATTATTGTAATGAGTTGGCATGAAGAGCTTTCCTTTCCAGTCTCTTTGTGCAGCAACTGTGAGGGATCCCCCCAAATTATGTCCACTTGTGGCTGGCTGCCAAATCCAAAATGAAACACCTGTGTGCAAGATAAATACATGGATCTGAATGCTAGCTAGTCATCTGTGGTAGCGACACCTGCCAGGCTTTACAAACTTGCCTTTATTTGTTGTGTGTATTTATTTCAATAGGTTTTTTCATTTTTTTCTGGAGTCATCTGTGGCAGGGGTCAAGCAGTGTGTGAATACTTTGTTTATACACAAGGAGTTGTGGTAGGGAATTGGTCCTGTTCACTGTCTGCTTATTTACATTTTATCTAGATCCCTCTGCTAGCATTTCAAGCGAGTGCCTGTGGCAGTTTTGGACTTTGCAGCTTCATTTTTGTTTCAGTGAGCTTGGGTTTCTAAGGTGTCTTTCCCTCCACAGGTATTCAGCTAACCTGGGTGCCATTCCTCCCCACAGAGGAGAGTATTCAAGGTCAAACTTGGTGGTACTACCTCATTTTCTGCTAGTTCCATTAGCATTCACAACCGACACTCTATTGTGTTTCAGTGCTTACCTCCCTGCCGAAATATATAGGCTCTCCATGAAGATAGGATTCCATATGTACCGCTTTCGGTGAAATCTGTTTATCTTTGCAGTTGGCCAAGAATAAATAAAGCAGCCTTATGGTTCCCATGAGTATAGACTATATGCCTCAATTATTGGTGCATTATATTAGTACCAGATGCTACATTCCCCCATATAAAAGGGAAGAAGATTTCTGAACAGTAAAACCAAATTTTTTGCTTATACACTGTAATTATCACCATTCTTTCATTTCAAAGGCATCTGTCTGACATACCCTAATTGTGATGTGTTGTATTACCATTTGCATTACATTTTGTTCCTGCAAATAACAGTGTCAGTGGTGGTTAAGGTTGCAGGAGGGTTTCAGCTTGGTTTAGGTGCTTTGCAACTTGTCATAGTATTTTCCTTTTAGCTTGAATTGTTTCAGACTTTTCTTCTGGGCAAGTCAAATCGCCAATTGGCCCACAGGAGGGCTGGTGTGGATACAGTCCCACTGGCTTAAGGCTATGTGGTTTGTGCTGCTTGGAAGCTGCCAAGGGCAAGGGGCTGGACAGATGTACAACTCTGGCATCTCCAGATCTCATCCAATTTGCTTTTACTTTTCTTTAGGTTTTTACATCCAATTTGCTTTTACTTCTCTTAAATATTTTACCAGTATCCATTTTTATGTCTGTAAAGACCTTTGGTCAAGTGAGCCTATGGACTCACTTGTTCTCAGATGACTCAGCAGAAAGAATATGGTACTTGGGATGCAAAAAAACAAAGTACATTAGGATTGGCATTTTTGCTGACATTAGATGCATCTTGTAGCCTATGGTATGAGATAAAATAGACAGTTTTCAATAATCTTACCAGGTTTCCTCCTCCAGTGACGTAAAGCTCTCTGTTTCATCTTAGCTGTGTTTGAGTTCACAGCTCCAGCGCACGGAAGTGTTACCCCCTTGTCTCTTGCAAAGCTGAACCGAGAACTACTCTGCAGCTTTTGTCGCCCTTTCATTGTAGGCATTACGACCATAACACCAAGGAAAGGTATTTCATCTGTCTCAGATTCTTGCACCATAAAACTTTTTTTATTACTCTTCTCCCTGACATATTCTTTCCCCTAGATCAGCCCTTAGTGATTTTTCAGAGTTCACCTGAGTCCTGTGTGAACTTGAATGAGGTCCTTTCCATTTGATTTCATCCATGTTGTCTTTTGCAGCTTGCACCTTACCTGGAATAGGTTGGAATTTTTCCCCCCCTCTTTAATGCACCACTACATCCTACATCCTCTTCTGCCTCTTTCCCCGCACAAGCGCCAGTGCAACGGAGGCAGCTTTGCAGGGCACAGGCAGAGAATGGGGGCTTGAGCATGTGAGTGGCCTCAGCCCCTCCCAGAAATGCCACATATATGTTGTTTCCCTGAAAAACCTCTTGTGAGTCATCTTTAGAGATGTTGTTTCACTCTAATTCCCTGCCCTACCTGCAGTGTTCAATCAGAGTGGCTGCAGCAGGAGGCTGTCTAATAGCAGACCTTTTCAGAGACAGGCGGTTAATGGGAACAGTAGCAGGCCCCGAGGTGTGTTTATACAGTCGGTCTCGCTTCCTCCGCTCCTGTGATATATTAACTACTTCGGAAGTTTCCCAGCTGTTTCAGGGGATAAATAATGGCAGCGGGAGCCCATATTTAACCTTCACCATTCAGGCTGTGTGCTTTGTAGTTGTCGTCTTTTATCTCCCTGACTACCTGGAAAAGACTTCAAACACCTTTCTGCTCTCTCGGCTGCGCTGTTCCCCCTCTCATGCCTGCTGCCATGCACATGGGAAGGCACCACCACTCCTGATTTTCGTTGGTCAGAGCACAGCCTTCATCTTCTGCATTTATGGATGTGCTGCAGGTGGGAGGCTGGCTCCCCTCAGCAGTGGTCAGGGGATTCCTGGAGGCTCTTCCAGCAATGCCTTTGCATCCTTCATCTCCAGGTTGTTTGCTCAGGTGTATCCTGTCACACATTTTTTTGTTGCGTGTTTCTTTTCCTCTAGCTCAGTAACTACCAAATAGGGGTGATTTGGATTGTTTTTCTTTATTTCAGCTATTGATAAATAAGAGGTAGTTAATAAGATGATAGTAAGTAAATAAGAGGGCAAATATCAGTGAAGGTCAGGTGTGAAATACCCCAGAAAGGCTCCAGCCTGGAAAGGCTTCTGGCCTGGCAGGAAAGAATTTAAGGTATTAGCTGAGACAGTGTTACACTAGGCTGCCCTGGAAGGCAAATGCAGCTATGCTGAGACGGCTCAATGATCCCTACTTTCACCAAACTGTTACTTATCTGGGATTAAGTTGTCTGAGTTTAAATGGGTGGTAAAGAAACAATCAGGTGAGCTGACTGGGGAGGGTCAGCTCCCCCTGGGGATATCCCAGTGCTGATGGGACTGTCACTGAATGGTAGATAAGGATTATCTGTAGTGTGGGTCTGAAGCTACTAACAAACACTCAACTAACTTGAAATAGGGAGGAAAAAATGGTTTTGTTCTGCTTTCCTTTGGATCACAAAACTGTCCTTGCATATCCTCATGGACCCCAAAGCCAACAAAATAGAGGGTTGCGTTAGGCCATGTATGTAGCAGCTGCCAGTCTGATGCTGTTACTGACCTCAAGCGAGAAGCTGGTTTTAACCCTGTAGTAGAAATTGCCACGGTGAGCTTGCGGTTGGGGTTGCCGCAAAGAGGTGAAGGATGTTGACGTGCACTGTCAGTGCAAAGTGTGTGACACCTTAGGTCCTTAGCTGCTGCATGTGATCTGCAGTAATGAGTCATCTTTACAAAATGCAGTGATCAGAGAAGAAAGTTTCATTCACATGGGTAAGAAGTTAGCTGTGGAAATCATGTAGGTGGGGTGGGGAAGAACAAGCAGTGTCTTCTCCTTCACATTTACAGAAGGAAGGGGAGAATTACTTTGGTTGTGATTCTTACTGTCATATACTATGGTATGTTAAAGAATTGATTTAGGGAATAGGTGTCACAGGTGCTATGCAGTAATGTAAAGATAGTCCAAGTCCTTGAGATCTTGCAGTAGAGCAATTAGAACAGCAACAAGTAAATAGGGGCGTTTGAGACAGAAACAGAAAGTGGTAGGATTGTAGCCGACACACGTTCATTTTTATGTTCATTCTAACAGTGCCCTCAGGTAATCATATGGCCACATAAGGAAATATATCCAGCAGTCATCTTGGTCTTCATAAACATGTGAGAATACAGAGAGAATTTCAAATTATATTAGTGAGAATTATGTAGCTGGGCAGGTGGTGGTGGTGGGGTGTCCGTGAACTCCAAAGGCCCCTCCTAGACCTGCTTTTCTGATTCTGTGAGGAAAGGTTTCCTGAGAGTTATTTTGCTGCAAAATTCCCTGGTTTTGCTTGTTTTACTGCTCTCTGTGTATTCTGTGTCTGCCCAAACAGCCTCTTTAACCTTAGTGCTGACAGCGTCCATCTCCTTCATTTCACCAAGGTTCTGGCTGAAGGAGCTGCAGGCTGAGACATTCATACTCTTACAAAAGTACGCTTGAACTTTAGGATTGTTCAGAAGATACAGCAGTCTTGCATCTTAGTTTTTGTCTGAATCTAAATTTTAAAATGGAAACACTTTGCTCACAGGAGTTCAAGGTTACTCACCTTTGGTTACGTTCACGAAATGAAAATACGTGCTGTTCCAGAACAAATTGACTTCTGTCCTTGATACAGAGATGAAAGAGATATTATTTCCTCATGTCTCTGGCTTGGAGGCTATAGAATTATTGTTGCTGACTGTAAACGATATCCTTGACTATAAACAGTACTGGGGCAGTTTGTTATATAGTATTGGGTTTTGAAGATCTGCACTTTATTCAAAGCTAGTGTTGAAATCCTGGTTCTGGTAGTTCACTATGGACACCTTCCAGCTAGACATAGCCTCTTGCTTAGTGATGTTATGGGACAAGCAGTGGGAGCAGTGATTTGCTAGGAAATAATCTGAAGCAAACTGTTAGTAGAAAGTTTTTATGCACTTCATATTCTTCTTGTTCTCAGCCTGTCTCCCTTTAGGCTCTCTGCAGTATCTGGTAAGGGAAGCTCATCTCTGAGGGACTTGTGATCAAAGGCACATGGCCAATTCAACAGAACACTTTGTCATTGGCTTTAGACATTGCTCTGTTCCTAGTGACTTCAGTGAACTTGTACAGGTGCTAAATGAAAAAAAAATCTTGTCCTTCTCATTTGGAAATATAGAAAAGAATGTGCATTTTCATATTGGGACCAAGTCTACCTTATACTATGTTATTTGACCATATTTGGTGTCCAGTCTTCCTCTAAAATCAAGGAAACCTACTAGCGTTGTCACTGTCCCCAAATAATTCCAATAACCCTGGCTGCAGAATAAAGCGGTCATTATTCTCTGTTCTCCTCTTTATCACATCCCCTCCCTAAACAGGTGAAAGCTGGCAGGTGGTGTTACATCTCCCTTTGAGGTGTTGGTTTTATTTGACTCCAAAGGGACTGCAGAAGAGGATACCTGTTCTGCTAACCAGTAGTGCTCAGAAGCCATTTAAAACCATTGGAAACTCAATAGCTGAACAGGTAGCCCCTGCTGATGTCTGCAGAGCTGCCGTCCCTGTATCCTCCCTGCTGCGCCTGGCGATAAGGCACAGTTTGAATCTTCAAATGCCACCGGGAGGATGATCAATCTCAATCCAGCCCCGTCCTTCTCCTCTCCTCCAGACAACTTTTACTGATGAAGAGAAGAAACATAAAAGCAGTGGCTTTAGGGCGTGGGAATTTTGAAGGTGGTGGAGTTAAAAATCAATCATGACCAACAACAAAGGGTTTGCAACCTAATCTCAGGGAAGGTTACTGCTGTGGGATCCCAGAAGGAAGTAAGAAAACATAAATGCAGACACAAGCAAAGATGAAAATTCTTGTATTCTTCCCAATATTATCCTCAGTGGAGGAAAACCTGCATATTCTATCCATTCACCACACAAACTGAAGTTAAAGTAAGAAGAGGGGATTCTACTTATCTGATGGTTGGGACAATGCTATGCATATGATATATAGAAGGGAATTCACATAAAATCTAACATTAATCCCAAAGAAACATCTTACAGAGCTGAGCACAAGATGCTATGTTTTTTAATCAGGGAGGGGGTTATTAGAGTGCTATATTTTGGATTTTTTTTCTTTTCTTTGTTTCACTAGTTTCAGCAAATGGAATATTTTCAAGCATTTGCCTAATTCTCTCTCCTTCCTAAAGGGAGTAAGACTTGATGTTTTAAGGTTTGGGGTGTGCGTGTGTGTTTTGTTGGTTGGCTTTGGGGTTTTTTTCTAATTTCAGGAAAGGTTTGATCCCCAAATTCTCTCAAAGTTGTCCCTCCTTTTGCTGAGATTCTCCATTACATTTGGTAAATGCATGTACCTGTATAGTTCTATCTGCTCTGAGTCAGATATTTTAAATATAGGACTTAAAAATTCTTTTTTTTTTTTGACTGCTTTCTGTTAAAATGTTTCATGGTTTATATGGGAAGCAGCTCTTTGCACTACTTGGAATCCAGGCAGTGATTAAATGCCTGACTGCTCCTTAAGTACCCCCAAAAAAGGCTTGGAAGTTCTAAAATTAGGTGTGAATTCTTACAGGGAGGTTAATTAAGTTGATGCTGTTTAAAATAAAAAATGCTCTAACTGATTGCTAGGCCACTGCATAAAAGACTCTGAAAACAGTAACCAAAATGCTTTTATTTCAAACTTGGCAGTGTCTTGCTCCTTCCTGAGTTTAAAGCCGTGTTGCCACCTTTTTTGCCTTCTAATCGAGTATTCCTCCACTGGCTTTTCTTTTCCTCCTTGGTTTGGCAGATCCCACTTCTTTGACTATTTGGTATTAGAAGTCACGTCTGTCCCTCTGAACTCCTTTCCAGATGATGACTTTGGGTTTGTGAGTCTCCCCTTTGCAGTAGCTTTCTCTTTCCTCCAGTTTTGGGAGACCTCTTGAATTCAGGGCACTTGAAACTGGGGGTTTGCTGGGGTCACTCTGGGAGCAGAGGTGGATTTTAGCAGTTGGGGGATAAGCGTGAGCCATCTAGGAAGAGTGCTTGAATTCAGCAGAAAATTTGGTCCAGGGGTGAGACGCTGTCTTGTGTCACACATCCCTGGTGAGACACTGATTCTGCATTAACACACAGCCTAAGGTCACAGTAATCTGTAGCCAGATACCTGAAAACTGAAGACAAAATACAGTCAGCCGACATACAATGGGTTATGTTAATAAAAGATATAATGAACAAAAGTGTTACCAGGGGTGATTTCCCCTAAGCTATAGGCTCTTTTAGAATCAAGTGATCTAGTAATAGCAATGATCTGATGGAGAAGAAAGAGGAAATGTCTGTAATTTCAATTGGACTTCTTTTCTATTAAAGTCCGTGGCCTGCAAAACATGGAAATCTCTTCTCCTGACTGCTTTTACACCGCAGCAAAGACTTAATGTCTGCCTGTACTCCAGGTCTGCTCTTTGCAAGGTGATTCATCTATGTCGAGTTTGCTGCGTGTCTATAAAATCACGAGCCTGGCTGAGTAAATTAGAACTGAATGAAAACTTTTTAGTCTGGGGACCAACAAGATAAATCCATCATACAAAATGAATCTGAATTTTTGCCAGGCAGTGTTGCTTGGTATTGTTTCACATTATTTCTTACAAGACTTTATAAGAATTGTAACAACTTCTCCCAGCTGGGAAAAAAGAATTTCCAAAGTTCATACATTTGGGTTTTTTCAAGACCAGCTGAACCTTTACAAATAACAGAATTACCTCCAGATCTAGAAATCGGTTCTTTTCTGCTGTTCTGCGAGCTGTCACTTGTAGAGGTTCTATTTCAGGATGATTAAAAAAGTACATGTGCTTTCCCCTTGTGCACATGCTTTACATCTATTGTATTGTATCTCAGATCACACACTAAGATGCATTTGAAGGATTTCACAGTAGAAATACAAAACACAACCTTTGTTGTTGGTTTCATTCTAAGGGTTTTTTTTGGTTTTGTTTTTTAAACTAATTTGTTTCCTGAAGTTGGGGTTTGAAATGATACTCAAATGCAATGATTCCCTTGATCTTCTCTGACTTCTTCAGCAGCTATGAAACACGTTAGGAAACCCTCTGCTACTTTGCCTTTTTTATGGATGAGAATTTAATTGATTTGTGCAATTACAAGGTTGGAAAAATGAGACCAATGTTTGCACACAACTTAATAGCAGCCTATGAGAGTGGGAGAGGGAGGGAGATGGTATTGCACAAAATCAATCCTTTCAGTCACAGTTCACCCCTATTAACTGAGTCTTGAACACTTGCAATTGAATATATGCTTCTGTAATTGGCTGAATGGGTGCCTTGGCACTTGCTCCTGCCAGCACTAAAATTAGCCCCAGCGCGGTATTTGAATTCCCCACCAAAGGAATGAGGCTGCTGGCAGAGTGCTCCCACCTGACAGCACTGCATAGTTTGGATGGGTTGGGACAGTTGCTGTTGTTAAACTGGTTTCTCTTACCTCACATGAGTGGTTTTGGCTCTGTATGAGAGGAGATACGCGGGCTTTTAGGAGATGTGGGAGCAGACAGAGTGACCTTGCAGATGGCTGCGCAGAAGATGTAGGTGAACCTGGTGCTGGGGCATCACTGGAAGAGCAGGGGAAGAAGGAAAGGTGATAAAGGAGAAGACAAGAGGAAGGAGAACCATTGCCACAAAAAACCTTAAGGGCAAAGGCCAGGCAACTACTCTGGTGAATAACCCTCTCCCTGGAGCACCGTAGTCAGTATTACCACGTAGCAACCGCATGAACCCTGGGCACTGTGTGAATATATAACCAGGTAATCCAGGCCCATTGATGGAAATTATCTGCTGAACTGACAATTAAACACCACCTTGCAAGGTCTTCAGATCCTCTGTGGATAATTCCACTTTTCGCTTCCCATCACATTCACCACTTGCAGTGGTGTTCTCTGCAAGGTAGTACAGTAAGCACAGCAGCAGAAAGGAAATCAAAAAGGCAGGGAAATCCTTAAGGGTATACACACAACCCTTGTGCTTTAATGAAGCAAAAGTAATCTGTCTTTAAGAGAAAGATTTGATTTATTCCATGATATTGGACTGGAAATTGTTGGTATCTGCGTACTGGGAATAGCTAGTGAAGCAGTCCCAGCCTTTTTCCAAATATGATTTTGCGGGTGGTTCTGGGGTTCAAGTACATTTCCACAAGGAGAAGAACTGTGAAATGAGAACAAACTTGATCAGCGTTCTTAAAATCTGAGAGAGCTGCTTTTTTTCTTATGTTAATATCAAGTTAGTGCCTTTTCTAAATGGCAGAAGGAAATCACAGATACACTGTGAATCATTAAGCAAGATATTTTCTGTGGTAGAGTCCTTGTCTGTAGTAATGGCAGAGCACTGTTTGTTGGAAGCAAGGACAGAAGAGTAAGGATGTTCCAGTGGCCATGCCACAGGTGCAGGAGTCTGGCAACTCTGACTTTCAGTTGATTTTTCCTGCGTATTCCGAGTACAATAAAGATTGAGGTGTCCAAATGCTGTAGTAAATTGAAGGTGTAGTTCTTTTGCTGTTTGATAACAAAAGGCAGGAGCTGAAGGAAATGAGTTGCAAATTGTACAGCCCTCTATCATCCTTTACAGCCACACTTAATGTTAGCTCCTGAAAACATGTCATGATCCTCCTGATTGGTGGCCCAGAATTAGGGAGGACAGTTCTGGATCAAAAAAAAAAAAGTAATAGGAGCAAGGGATGTGATTGGAGGAAGACTAGGAAAGGAGGAGCTACCCAGGTGGGATTCCAGATTCCATAAACTATGTTTTATAATATTGTGTTCAGCCTTTGTTACAGGGCTCTGCGTGTGACCAAAGCATGTGAAAATCCATGTGCTGACAACGCCACAGAAGGGGAAGAGGTTTTGGAAAGATGCATCAGTCTGACAGCAGGGGGGTTTCCCAGGTGGGCAGCACTGTTGGTAAACAGGGTGCTGAGAAAGATAAAAAGGAAAAGTAATTTTGACACCATCATTTCCACTTCTCACATTAAAAAAAAAAATAATAAAAAATCATGAACAAGATTTGCTTTGAAATAAAAAGCAAGCAGCTGTATAATATTACTACAAAGTACCTGAAGGAAGGATCATGATAGAATCAAACTGCCATGGAGAAAAGCAGTTACGGCTGTGGAAAAATAATCTTTGTGCTTTTCCTACTCTAAAACAGGTATGTGGAGGAACTTCTCAGCATGGCAATGAGGTGATACTTGTCATTTGTGTGACAGAGACAAATTAGAATCCAGCCATCTCAGGGTGGGAACGATTTTCGTGAAAATTAATGACTTGATTAGAAGGAGAAATGAAGCTTCTTCAAGGGGACATGCAAATAAAGGAGGAATCACTAAAACTGTCACCTGATGTAAAGCGAACATTACACAAAGAAAGATTGGTGGGATATTGTACAAAGACAAATTTGATGTGATATTAATCATACAGTGCCAGCGGGAGCAAAGGGGAGAGGGAGAGGAAGGATTCACTGCAGTACGTGTCTGTCTTGGGGAGGTGTTTTCTGCTGGAGCAGGGGATGAGCATTCCATTCCCAGGTGAGCTAGATGCATCCTCTGCACCCTGGGGCCAGGGTGCCACTCTCAGGTGGGTTTGCCAAGCCTTGTGTTTTTCTGGGTGGTACTTCCCACTATCTCCAAGCCAGTGGAGGAGATTTGCCTCCTTTTATTTAGGGGCAAGAGTAATAGAGAACCATAGTTTCAGCAAGTGCTTGTAGTTCCCCAATGGCAAATTTGCAGAGTTGTGTTGGGTGATTTCAGCAACCTTTCAGGAGGAGTAGGGCCGCTGTATTTTAAATGACAAACAGTTGTTATCTCTGTTGGGAAGAAGCATATCAGGCTAAAACTGATGAAGTATTAAACCCAATTTTGAACTTGGGGTTTTTTGCATTAAAAACCAAATCTGCATGGAGAATTAGTTTAGGCTTTAAGCCCAGCCTTGCCTTCCTGAAGAAGGATCATGTTTGAGGATAAGCAAGGCAGCTAAACCAAAAGCGATGCTTTTCTTAAGCAGGAAGATTGCCTGCATTAATAGCTACAGACGTGCAAGCAGTGTGTTCACAGAAGGCCTTGGTTTGACTTTGAGGGGTGCCTGGGAGGTGTTCCTAGGTTTTCTCTTAGTCCAAATGATCTGTATGTTTATCTTGTACTGTCTCCTTTCCTGAGGTGTGGAGAGGCACAGGCTTTTCAGTCTAATGTAGGTGACACAATAGGATCCAAAGCTGTTTTGTGTTTTCTCGTCCAGCAGTACTGGTGGAAAGCATGGTGGTGCCCAACCAGTTCTCTTGATGATGCAATTTTGTCAAACAAGTTTGATGGGAATTTGCCATGGCAAAACAAGGGATCTTGCAGAGACCTAACAGAAAATAAACACTGGTGCCA
The DNA here is from genome assembly GCA_013400555.1 of Jacana jacana. Classification (NCBI taxonomy): domain Eukaryota; kingdom Metazoa; phylum Chordata; class Aves; order Charadriiformes; family Jacanidae; genus Jacana; species Jacana jacana. Next base: position 136,315 of record VZTM01015276.1, on the reverse strand, counting down.
TGCTTCAGCTGCCTGTGCTGAAAGGAGGTGTGGAGATAAGCTGGTGAATTCACGATGTGGTCATCTCTATTTCATGGGCTACTGAGCATTAGGTAGGACCAGCGATTTTGAGCCAGCTGTGTGCTCTTGGGATGGAGATGCTGGAGACAAGTAAGATGGATTTGTGCTGCTGGAAGGCACATTTTTGGCTGATTATCTGCAGGCTCTGGCAGAAGCCCTGGAACAATTTTCATACATCGAGACCAATTTTTACAACAATATGGCTTAGATTTTTTAAATTATAAGGAAAACTTATCTTACTGAGCATGTGATAGCTTTTCCTGGGGAAGCAGAGCTCTGCAGGGATAGGATTTGTTGCATGTCTTTGAGGCAGAAGCCACTCTCTTTCATTTCCAGTTCTAGCCCACATGTTCTTGGTCTACTACTTAAAAAGTGCCATTTTTACTGTTGGTAAGGAGCCTGAAACACACCTGTATCACAACAACCTGCAAACATATTCCCTCCTGGCCAAGCATGGCCACCTGGAATTCCCTACACCTGTAAAACAGCTATGGCATGTTCTCTTTTGCCAGAAAATACCTGTATGTTACTGGTCTCTACAGGGTGCTTATTTCCCTGAGATCGGGGCGATGGCTACTTGCAAAGCTACAAGAAGTCTTGTGGAAACCAATCTAAGCACGTGCGTGCAGGTTTTACACTGAGTCTCGCAGGTGTACCTGGAAGTGCCCAGCTTGCCTTCCACTGCTGCCCTTGGGGTGCTCTCATTTAGCACCCAAACTGGGTGCGTGGTTCTATGTTTTTTCATGCTTTCAAAACTTGATCCTGTAGGATCAATTTATCCTTTTCTTTTTTTTGTTTGTTTATTTCTAATAAGTCAGGAAATACTCTCTGTTAATAGCAGTGTCCACTCATTCTCCAGCAAAGAATTTCCCTTGTTCTCCACCAAAAGCCTTTGAAGCCTCTAGCTTTTTCCTCTTGTTTAAAAGTAGTCACTGGGACTGTCTTCACATTCCCTGTGTATATTTAAACATAAATTGCATCTGACTGCGGTGACACTAATTAAGGCGGAGGCACTCAGATGCAGCCCCCCTTGTGGGGGACCGTGGCCAATAAACCCACTGTGACTGGCAGGTGTTTTGACCGCTTTAGACAACTGCAGTTTCATAAAGTGTCCTTCCCCATCGCCGTGGCGAGAAGGGGACTGCCAGGCCCCTTCCGGGGAACCCGCTGCCAGGCAGGGACTGGGTGGCTTTGGGGAGCGTGGGGCTGGAACCTGGCATGCCCCCCAACTTTCTGGCATCTCACCCCACCAGGTCTTTTCAAGGCTGCTGCCTCCCCTTTGTTGTAAACAGCCCCCACTCCCCCTCCTAAAATATGAAAATATTTTGTATGATCCCAGTGATTTTATAACATCCCAGTTATGTGCTCCTGAGGTGTTTGACCAAATATTATTAAAACCCTGCATGGGCTAATAACCCTGGAAGTAGCGCGACGCCTTCCTGTGACATTGAGATCATTTAGTAATTTTACAGTACATTTGAATTTCGGCGTCGCTCAGCCGCTCACTTTCCATTAACTTTGCCTGGAATTTCTTCTGTCCATGCACGCTAGCAAAAGTCTCAAGTTTCTCCTTCATGCTCCAAAACGCCACCTGAATCACAATTGTGCTGCGGCTAATTGTTATTAATTAAGCCGTTCCTAGCACTCCTAGCTGGGCTGGGCTTTTTTGTGGGTGTAATAAAAAGTGAATGCATTTTGTAAGAACAGTATTAAGGGGGGGAAACAGGGAGAACTGGGAACTTCCCTGTGCTCTGTGAGATGGTTTTGGGGAGGGTGTGGGTGTTTTTAAGGAGGAGGCCACGGTATTGGTGAGCGGGACAGAGCCAGGCTCGTTACCGTCAAATTAGCCTCACTGACCTTCGGTGCCGCTTGCTGGTCACAGGCAGGCAGCTTCAAGGACATTTTGCAACAGGTAAATTTGCACTGAGCCGCTCCAGCTGCACGTGCTCCTGCATCACTTAAGGGCGCAGCCACGGCCAAAGCCCCCGGCAAAAGGTTTGGCTGGGATCACATGCCGGGTGCCCTGTACCCCCTGCCGGGGCTCCCTCTCCCGCCTCCTTCCCATTTCCCAGGTTCAACTGAACCGGATCGTTGAATCGAGCGAGCGAGAGGAAAGCATTAATGAAACGGGGACCGCGGGAGCAGCCTTCTTGCAGAGGGCTTGCGTTGGGAAAATTGCTTCTTGGCCTTTTCTTCTTAATGAGGCTGTTAATAATGTGCCTGATGCCTTCCTACCCAGTGACCAGGAGCAAGGCGCCTGTCATTCTCCTGCCTTTCTTAGGGGTTGTTTTGTGAAAATAAAATCAGGTGGGGAGGTCTTCAGGCAGAAATGCTGTCATTGTCTGTGAGAGGCGGGAATATGAAGCTGCTTTTGGTCTGTGGGACTGTGTTATCCACATCTTTGGAAAAAGGAACCGGCCATCTGCTGTGTCTTTTCCATATTCCCCACTTGCCTCGGATTAAGAACCAGAAAACATTATTTTGGCACATCACTGGGACATGTTATTTCAGCAGTGAGCTAATGGTTACCATTTGCAGGATAAAGGTGCATGAGAATGTCCTCTTGACAGGTCAGAAATAGTCTTGGGCATTTTCCAAGTTAAAAAGAATCAGGGAAAAGCTTGTGCACAAACATAAAATATAAGCCCAAGGGCACAGGCTTTCTCTGGTGGTTTCTCCAGATTACTCATGTGTAGCCTTGCTGGGACAAAGCAGCACAGAAAGGGGATCCCTTGGAGAAACATCACAGGTGGTCAGGGTGGCAGTCTTCTGCACCACATTCAGTCTCAGAGTGATTTTCTCCTGCCATCCTGGCTGTCTTACTGGCTGAAGCTTTAATCTGTCTGTGGATCCTTCTGGTGCTGCCGCCACTGTTCCTGGGACAGCTCCAGTTACGTACAAGGCATTGTTGCATGTCCATTGATCCACTGGTAGCGTTTGCAGAAAGATGACCAAATGTCAGATAGCAGCCCAAGCCGGGGCCTGGGAAGTTGCTGAAAGGCTTTATGGCCATTTGCCAGGTTAAGCCCCTCACCCTCTTCTTCCAGGGTCTCTTACAACTTCCTCCCAGGAGCGCTGTATTTGCCAGAGCCTCCTTGATCCTGAGGGGAGGTCTGGCTAGTGGATTTGGGCAGTCCATTCCCCAGGCAAGATTTGTGTCTGTTCAGTTCTGCTGCCTTTTGTCTAAGGCAGCTTTCCTTGCAATGTCTGCAGAGAAGACCTGGCTGGCTGCCCTGGGGTTGGCACCTCTCTTCTTGCAGGTAAAATGATAACCGGTCCTCCATGGTTTCTGTATTTTAGTGGGACAGGGCCAAGAACGTTGCCACTCAGGCTCAAAAAACACCAACCATATTTTTTTAATATACATATATATGTGTGTTACCCGTATGTGAGTATAACTGTATGCAAAGTGCTTCTACATTCCACATAGCAGCAGGGGGAAACCTATGGAATCATGGTGTTACTTCTGACTGATTTGAGTTGGTGTGAGCATAGATGTGTGTTTGCTGTCTCTGCTTCCTCCTGTCTTCTTCGATTCCCCACCATGGGTGTGCAGTTTTGCCTAAATTTGCAGTTATTAAGTGAGGCAAGCTCCAGTACTGAGCTTACTCCAGTGATAAACCAGCCCTGCTGTTGCTGAGTCAAAGATTCAAAATTAATGGTGCCTCTGCTCCTGGGATTTACCATTCGGAAGCTACTTTATTGCTATCTTGCGACAGTTCCCAGTGCTTTTATGCTCATTTATATAACTATTTTTTTTTTGATTTATGGCAGGTTTTCTTCATGTATAACAGTGCCATAAATTGTGCAGGCCTACTTTCAATGGTTATGAATTTGAGATATTTGGTAAACTGCTGGGTGGGGTGAAAGAGCAGAAGCCTTTTGGAGAGGCTTTTGATCACCACCCCAGACAAAATATCCTGTTCTCTTAGCACAAATTTGAAGCAGGCATCAAAGTAAGTTGGCCTAGTCTGTTACTTGACTGGCCAGGCAGTTGTGTTTTGGTTTTGGTTTGGTTTGGTTTAGGTTTGGTTTTTTTAGTATAAACTGTAAGGCGTTCACATACGCTAAGAAGGCTAAAAACCACACAGTGGTGACATTTGTGCAGTGACCCCCAAGAGCTCTGTTACTTAAGGTCTGCAGAGGTTTTCAGAGGAGCAGCAAATTAATGTTCTTTTCATAAACCTTTCTGTTTATCTTCATAAACCTGCTTTTTCACATGTTGTTATTTTTTAAGACCATCAAACAAGCTCAGATTTTCAAGGAGTGTTCAGTGGCCATCAGACATCCAAAGCCTATCAAAGCCACTGGTCAGACCGGTGAAATAAAGACCTTGGGTTTTGATTTTGTTGGCATCTTGCTTTGTAGAGGAAGAAAAACAGCTCATTTAAAAATTGCTTTCTGAGTTCAGCTGTCAGAGAAGCTTTCTGCTGACCTTTACAAATTGATACCGTCACAATCAATGGGCAGAAGTTTAAGGGCAGTCTCTGGGGCAAGGGGGTGGGAACAAATGCAAATATTTATCAAATGTATATGGAGTACATTTTAAAAAGCCCAACAGAAAGAACAGACAGTATTAACAGGGAACATATTTGAGCAAACTTATCTGTAAAAAATCACACTATACAATTTGGACAAGTATAGTTACTTTGAACTTATCTTTGGGGTGATTTCTGAAAGTACAAACAAAAAATAACAAAGAAATATGCCTTAGGCTAGTGCAGTGCAGCAATATGTTGGGCGAGGAAAACAATTTGAGATTTTGAAGTTGCTTTGCCAGATTCTACTGCAGGGGAAGTACATTTGAGGAGCAATTTCACAGCAGCTTTGACTCCCCCCATTGGAAAGTGAAACAGTTTACAAAGGCTTAGTTTGAATTGCATGAAGAGGGGCAAGTCAATCTGTGATTACAGCCTCTGACTTGCTAATTTTTTAAGCATCAATGAGACAAACCACAAAGCTCATCAAGTGCAGAGATGTAGGCCATCCACACCAGTAAAAGAGGCAGAAGTTAAAGCACTACAGGCATTTGCCTTGAATATTCTGCTAATGTACAATGAGGTTATTAATTCAACTGTAAGTCCTGTACCCACACCCATTGTGCAAATTTAGTACCACCGTAGGCTAACAGTCTCAGTGAGGTTAAAAAGCAGTACTTTCACATTCTTAATGGGAAAGCTTCTTAGCAGTAGAGGTATGGGTTTATTCAGCATGACCATACTGAGAGATGGCCACTGTGCTGCTGCTCACCAGAGATGAAGCCTTGGAAGAATTTTTTGGGTGCTCAGGCTTTAATTTAGCTTTTTTTTTTTTTTTTTTTTGTAATTATTATGTTTAATTTAAATTGTACAATCCAGGACTTGGTTCAAAACATTCAGGTTTGAGAAGGTGAGAGTTTGGTTTTTATGTGCACATCTGTTCCTGAGTGCACCTGGTGGCATTGCCATCCATGCTCAGCAACCTGTATGAAGCTGTTCATCTGAAATGTGTGTGAATGACAAGAGGTACAGGATTGTCTCTGGCAGGTGATACTAGTTTAAAATTAGGCTGTATGTTTTTATACATAGCATATAGAAGAAAAAAGGTTATTGTGTAGACTTTAATTATTGCAAGACTGTTTTCCCTGCCTATAAACTGGTATCTGAAAGCACTTGGTTTAGTAACATGGGTTTTATTAGTAAGTTTAGCCATGGACAATTAGGAAACACAACCATCGGTTTAAGGAAGGCTTGTGTAAGAGAGTACTTTAGATTAATTTTTGACTTGATGACCTTAATGTATATGACTGCCACAGACTCCAGGATGTGGTCCCTGTTCCCAGATCCAGCGTGTTTTTGCTCCACACAAAGCATGGTGATCATCCCACTGGCACAGCCTGGTCCCAGCACGGCTCCTGCCTCTCTCTGCAACTGCAATGCTGATCCCCTCATCTGTAGTACTTCCAAGTTTAAATAATTACTGTTTCTGCTGTCTTACACAAGCTGAATTCTCCTGTATACTTGATAAGGTTATTGTGTTGCTTGACAGCCTACTATTTTCATCAATGAAAAATAAACTGCGGGCAGTTTCAACTTAATAGACCTATGTGTATTGGCTAAAATAGGGTAGTTTCCTTCATTGTGTTCTCCTGCATTGCACAGTCACCTTGAAACACTTGGGCAAAGCAGCTCTGAAATGGGTGTCCCCATCAACCAGGCAAGAGCAAACCCAAGCCCTGGCATCTCAGGTACTCCTCGTGAGGGTGGTTTGCTTTATTTCTGTAAGGTTTTTCCAGAAGTTTTTGTTTAAACCCCACTGCAGGTTTGCCAGAATTCAAGGAAGATGTGCTCTCCAAGGCAGTCCCTTTATTTGTGTTTAAATTTCATAGTTATTTTAATCATTTTATTAGGTGGTATTTGGGTTATGTGATAATTACTGATGTAATGTGAGAGAAATGTCTGTGGGAGATCTTGGAGAAGTAGCGTTTTTGTTTTCATGTCGCAGGTGGCTTATGCTCACCCTGTACCGAGGCGGTGGTTGCTGTGCGCTTTAGTGGTGACTAATTACCAGCAGTTACATTAGCAGGTATAAAAGCACCTGTCCCACCTACCCTGTCTGAGCTGTATCTTTTACATAAACGGTGCTTAAATACTAGTAAGTAGGATCTGAGGGCTTGTGTGCGTTTTTGCCAAGTGTATTTTAAATATTGTACAGGCAGCAAGGAGTGCTGCAATCCCATTCCCATCACAGCGGCTGCCAATGCTCCCACTGGATTTTTCAGGCTGAGAATCAGGCAGAAGCTGAATGAATGCGCTCCCTTGTGCACGCACAAGCTCGGTGTGTTTGTACAATGTTAATTAAAATGCATTTAAGTTGAGTGAATGCTTGCGCTATTCAGGGGCCCTCTGGGGAAGTTAAAGAAGGGAAGGCAGGCAGGCAAAAGCCCCCGGCTGTCATGGAGCCACAAGAGTCCCAGTGGAGAGGCAAGAGCTGCTGGGGAAGGCAGCCACTGCTGCAGCAGCACGGCAATGCTCTTTGCAAGCTGAGCACCCCTGGGCACACGGGAGAGCACTGCGGGGGGGAGCAAGGAGCCCTTTATGTCACCAGCAAAGCAGGCTTTGTTTGTGAGCTGAGAGTGCCAACCTCACAGCAGATGTTATTGGCATCCCTTGCTAAATTGATTTGCAGTGAAGGCACACGTACAAAAACTAATCTACGTGCCTGGCCCGCTTCTGCTCCTCCCGTTCCTACCCGTGCATGTGTTTGCCTGGGCTTGTGCTGTGTGCTCCATCATCTTCCCCTGACTTCTTCCCCTGGCATTGAAAATGCAACCTAACTCCTTCCCACTGCTAAGACTTGTAGAGATTTCCACCACTTTGTTCTAGTAAGGAGCCTGGATAAGTTGTAATGCTCAATGATGGAGAGAAACAGGTTATATGAGCTATCACTGCTGTGCTGGAGCAGGACTTAGGAAGGGTGAGAGCTGGAAAGTGGGGAGAGCAATATTTGCAAACTCCTAGGCCATTGCTCTGTGTTTAGTTGCCCAAGAACAGATGGCCTTGTGTTCCTCATGATCATTTAACTGCAGATTTGGTGATGCCTTGTGTTCCTCATGATCATTTAACCGCAGATTTGGTGATGGTCTACGCTTTGCTACTGTAGGGAAGTATTTTGGTTCTTGACATTAAGAGTTAGATTCACAAGCTTAATTTTGGGTGCTGCACTGAAGTGGCTGAACTGGAGATTTGTACAGGAATAGACAGTCTGTATTGGTATTCATCAGTAACAGGGAGAGTGATTCCTTCACATAATGGTTTGTGGAATAGCAACATTTGTTTTGTGCTATTTGTGTGGACTAACTTGCACTCTGGGGTGGTATTTAATTTTCTTTGGAGAGGAAACATAGGTATGTTTGAAAAGGAGTGCTGGTGATATTCTTGATCATACTGGGAAGACCTAATAAGGAACCCAAACTGGAAAACTGGTAATAGAGAAAGGTCCTGCCAGTGCTTGGAAACTGGAGGGCAGAGGAGACTGGCGTATTTCAAAACCTTTTCAAAGGTTTGAGCTATTTGAAAACCTTTTCATTGGCTCAAAACAGGGACTTACCTGAGCGAAGCCAGGTTCTGGAAGCAGAAACCACTGAAATCTTTCTTAGATATGTCCATTTATTGCTTGTTTAGGTTATGTACTTCATTGGGAACCAAATTGTAAATGCTGGAGGCATTTCAATAAAGTTATTTTTTGCATCCTGCATCCAGTAAGAAAATCCCACACTCTTTCTGAACAACCATGCCACAGAAGTGGCCATAAAAGAAATCTTCAGTTTCAAATGCTTTTCTATCACCTGCATGCTGGTAATATGGCAGTTTGACTGCTGGAACCAGCAAGCACCTCCTCAGAGCTGGCCTGAGGTGGGTGGTGGTTAGGGGTGCTGGGCCACGTGTCAGCCCCATGTCACCTCCATCCCTCGAGTTCCCTGCCAACTTGGAGGCTTATCTGCTGCCTCCTCATCAGAGCAAGCGCTTCCAGATTCACAGCAAGACCTCAAGGAGAGCCAGATGATAGAGCAGATGGCAGATGACTAATTTGGCAAAGTTAGATGAGTGGAAATTGTTTGCTTTAATTGCTTGTCAAGTCCGGTACCTACGTTATAGTTAAGAAGCAACTATTTACCCTCAAAATAGAATGAAATTAGTAAAGTAAATGTGTGTGTTTGTCTGTGAAGAGCAGTGAGAAAAGGGGAAGAAGTACTCAGAGAAAATAATGTGGTACAAAGTCTTGGGTAGGAAGAACCATTAGCAAAGTCTCTTACATGAATTTCAGCTTTGGGGGTTTCTTTTGTTTTGGGGTTTTGGTTTGGGCTTGGTTTTTTTTTTTTGGTTTGGATTTTTTTGAGTTTTTTTTTTTTTAGTGGTAGCTGTGTGGTGTAGCTCCTGCAGCAAATTTTTCCTATTTTGTCCTCTCTAGCTGCTGTGTCATATTATATATGTGAGGAAAGTAAAAGAGAAACAATGCAGGAAGCACTGGCATAATGCAGGCAGATGACAATGGCTTGACATGGTCAGCACAGGCAATTACCCTTGCAATGCTGCAATATAAATCTAGTCAACATTTTGATGCCATTTTGTGGTGGCTATGGACAGGAGTGCTACATCAGTAAAACACGCTGTGTAGCATCCACCAAATAGATTTTGGAGAACTTGGTGCAAGGAAAGGGTGCCATCAGCTCAGGAAAGTCTTATCACATGTAAATAATCCTTCTTGATTAACTTAAAGTTACTGTCAGTCTTTACTGTGTGCCTATTTGTGTTCCTGTTCATGAAATGGGGAAAAATCTTCCCTTTGTAGGTGGCATCTGATGAGCCTCTACGGGAGGTCAGGCAACTCTGCTAAAACACATTCCTACAACTTTTCTGGAAGTGCTTGGAAGCTTTTACAGTGGCATATGGAATGATATTTGGGGGTTTAATGAGCAAATTTCAGGGAATTTATACTTCTGGTCCCTGGTGCTATCAACCCAGGGACCTCTTCTCCATGCAAAGAGAAGAAAGGCTATAGAAGTGTTTCAGAATGTCCTTTTATCATTACAGATTAAAGTCTGGATGAAAATTATAGTTAATTTTTTTTTCATTTGACTTCATTTAGCAGTTGTGGAGAGTTTAACTATGAAATCAAAATAAATAACAGCACTCCAAGGTTTGTGTTTCTGGGCTGTTAGCCTGCAGGTGTAAGGGATTAAAGACATGATGGTGTGGTTTGCAGCTGCTGTGGGTCAGCCCGTACTGTGCTACCTCATCATGATGCTGTTCTAGATGGCAGCAACGCTGAGCTTTGCCTTGCCTGGCCTGGCTATGTGACTGTCCAGGAGTTCATGGCAGCTGGGTTGATTGCATGCAACTGGATTCAAATGGGATGATAATTTTCTAGCGTATAGCAGACCTCACGGAAGGAAAACACTTGTGCCAGCTGAGCTTTTAATTAGGAGTACAGAGAAAATTATGCTCTCCTTCATTACAGTCTCTTACCTAGGGAAAGCAAGCCCCTAATTTTAAAACATTCTCCAAAACCACTGGGTTTATAGGAAACGGCTGGTGACCTCAAGGAGTGTTTTGCCTTCCCCCCGGAGACAACTGCAAGACTGCAAGTGCAGGCAGTTCCTCCTTTAATTAGGATATGCTTAATTGCAAGAAAATGTGAGGCTTTTACAGCTTGTTCAAGGAGAGCTGTAAAATAATAATGAAAGGATTAAAAGTGTGTTTACCCCTTCTTCTGTGTGTGTACATGATAGGGTGCCCGGGTTGTTGCTGTGAGCTCAGAGCATAATGAATGAACGGGGACTGCTGTGGCATTGCTGGTAATTAGTTGTTCCTTCAGGCACTCGAGTATTTCCCCCCCCATCTGGGGGCCTTAACAAATTGCCATGAGTGTTTGCAATTATTAATAAACAGTTATGTTAGCTGCCTTTCAAGAAACCCTGATGATGGTCCTGGCTGTAAAAACACAGCTTATTAAGTAAATAAGTGGGAAGTACAGGAAAAGAATGTTAGAATGAGGTGCTGACTGTTGTTAGGCTGTCCTGTCTGGGATGAAAGAACATTTGATTTTACTTTCATAAGCACACTCCTGAAAACAGTGAGTCTGAGAGTTTAAGCCTCCTCTTGTGTTTTTGTCCCACTTGACAAAACCGATGGACAAAGTGATGTTGTGTTGTATTCAGGCAGAGGCTGGTGCAGGGCACACGTGCTGTTGTCCCGTGTCTTTGGCAAAGAGATGATAATAAATGTTTTATGATTAAAAAGAATACATCCAGGTGCTTGAGGTAAATCCCTTGGAGTTGGCAGCAAGGATGGCTCATCGCTGCTATGCTGGCTGCTATGCTATGTGCTTTGAGAGAGGAGCAAGACTATTTCAGGTTGGGGCGACCATTCCAGAGATGATGGGATTCACTTTTCCTCAATAACTCCAAACGTAGGCAGACCCAGAAAGGGGTTGAATAAGGAATGAAATAAGTTGACCTCCTTCCAAAAGTTAGTTCATCTGTTGAGCTGGGAGGATTATAAAATCCATTAGTCTTACAAGAAACAGAACTAGATTGAGTCAAATGTGATTTCTTAATTTAACATATAGATTTATCATCAACAGAGCAGAGCGAAAATAATGGCCTAAAAAGCAGAAACTAAAGGACATTTTTAAATGCCTCCATTATTTCCTACCTTTGAGTAAGCATCTGAACGATTTGGCTTTGTTATGGAAAAAATGTCAATGGGAAATTAATTTCCAAGTCATGTGCATGAATATTGATGAAAAACGTAAATTCAATACAGACAATTATTACTGCTGTAATTGGGGCCATTAAAAGCTCTTCTCTGTCACTTTAGGTAGCTGATAATAAGTAAACAACTGAATGTGAAGTGTGAATGTGTGAGTAATGCCTGAAATCCACTTTTGTGATGGTGAAGCAGTGCTCTGCCCGGCGCCCACCCAAAGTCACCTGCGTTTGAGAAGCGGCCATGGGCTGGCAGCTTGGCTGGTTGCTGTCACCGCCGTTTTGGGGCTTCCCAGATGGGAAGCTCTGGGATAACGCTTGTGGTGGGTGTCTCTGGGCACATACGCATCATACTCTGCAAGGTCTGTTATCAGAATATGGGAAGAAAAGGAAGGGCCAAGTGTGTGTTGGTGGAGAGATGTGTTTGAGAGCTTCATGGCACGCTGGTAACCTGGTACAGGCTGTCAGTCAACAGCTCACTGGGGTTTCCATCTGGGAAAATGTAAAAGGATTTCAGATTTTCCTGGGCATGCATTTAAATGGCGCTGAAGGGTTTCTCTCTTTGATAATGCCTCTGTAAGACCTCCTGAGCAAGCTGAGAGTATACATGCTCAAAGGCACTCAATAGTGAGAGAAGCTGCAGACTATGGAAGCACATCTTAAACTGGTACTTCTTTGATGCCTGTTAGAGACAGGGGAGTTAAAATTTTTCATTTATCAGGGGAGTTTCTGCTACAGGGACTGCTTTTAACGGGCAGTCTTTATTTTCTTGCTGCTCATTGGTTTCTGGGGCTATGTGAAATAATGTGTCTAACAATATCTAGCAAAGTGCTTTAAAGAGAATTTATGAAATATAGATTATGGTGGTTTGGCATGGTGTGACAAGGAAATACAATTGGTTGTGCTCATGTTTATACCTGTATATGGCTGGAGCATCCCTGAAAATACATATTATTTTGGCACTTAATTTTAAAGGCTGCTACAACACACAGATGCCTGTTGCTGTTCCGAGTGATGAGCAGGAAGGTGAGAGGGATGTGTTCATGCTCTGTGTTGAGCTTGGGAACAGATGGACTTGGGATCTTGTGTGTCCCTTGCTGAGCTCCCACCTCAGGTGCTTTAGTGCTTCTTGACGATTTTGACAATTCACACCCAAAATTATTGTATTTGCCCTGGAGCATCTGGGAATTGCCTCCTGTGGCTCAAAATGGGAGGTAAAACTGTTAACTACCAGTTCACAACAAGCTTTCTGGCTTGTGTCTCTCCCAGGTTTGACTCCCTGGCACACCTAGGCAAATAGGAGCTCCATTTCTCCCTATGGCTGGAATTGCTTTTTGCCCTGCTAATTGTGTTTTGCCTAAAAAACCCAAGAGCATGCCCAATCTCTCTGCTTTAAAGGACTCTGTGAAGAGTGGAGGTACTGTCCCAGCTTTATGCCCCTTTGACTGAGAATTGATCTAATCTGCTTTTCTTGAATACTTGCTTAGTTTTCTCTTTTGTATTTTGAATCTAGTTCAATTACTATCAAAAGTATATGTATGTACAAAACTTGTGCAGTAAAGCTGAGGCAAAGAGAGATGAATGACATTATAATCATGGATTATTAGTGATCCACAGTTATAGCTGCGTTGGCTCCGGGACTTCAGCTTGTTCTCCAGGTTGGGGGGTTTTCCTGCTCTGAGGGCAGGTATCTGTTTCAGCTGCAACTGTGGGTCAGGTGGCAGAAAGTCTGCACCACTGCACACCCCACCAATTGATGTAGGATACATCAAAAAAGATAGACTTTCAGTGTACTACTTGATTTAAGGCAATCTGTAACCAATTTTTTTTTTCTTTTTCTGTTTCGTTTTTGTGTGGGGAGGTGGCCTGTTAGTACAGTACGGAGTTGTAAAAGCCAAGCCATGGTTGGAAGGAATGGCAACTGGGCAGTGACTTCCCTGGCTTCCCAGATTTTGCAGCAGGATTAGGCTGTAAGGAGCTGGGTTGCACGGACCTTTTGGCATGTGTCTTGTAGGCAGCAGAGGCCTAAGTGTGAGCTGGAGGACAGGCGTAGTTTGTGCAACAGAGGGCCAGGGGGGAATCTCTTTTTTTTTTTTTTTATAAACAGAAATTAAATATTTAGAATTGCTATAAATTTAAAAGATCAACATGATTGCTTCAAAATTTGCTTTTAAGATTTTTATTCATCTGAAAGAATTGATTTCTGTAGCATTGTCAAAAGCTGGGAGCAGTTACTGCAGTAGTTTGGTTGTACAAATATGCTTGTCGAAAATCAATCTTACTTGAATAAAATCTGCAGCCCCCGCTTACATCTGGGCTAGTTTCATCCCTGCTGAATCCTCTTGCAAGAGCAGACTCCAAGTGTTCTGCCTCCTTACAGCAACAAATAGCTAAATTAGCTTTTGGGAAATGTTTAATGGGTGTGCAACGTGAAATACCAGCGTTGCAGTGTATAGCTTTATTAGCTGAGCTGCTGGTATTGTTTTCCGAGCTATGTCGATCCTTAGCACCAATTACAAAGTGGAACAGAAATTATTTATTAGTCCTTGGGAGCCTTAAGACAGAATAATACTTATTTGGCTGGAAACACAGTCAATCTTGTTGTTAGAGATGCTGATGAAGCTGCTTTTAAGGAAAAAGCCAGCAAACTGATTCTGTGATGGTAGTAAAGATTTCTGAAGTCTTCTGACAGGGACGGACATAGAACTATAGAGTCATTCAGGTTGGAAGAGACCCTTGGGATCATCGAGTCCAACCATCAGCCCTACTCTACAAATTTCTCCCCTACACCATATCCCTCAACACCACATCCAGTCTGCTCTTAAACACAGTCAGGGACGGTGACTCCACCACCTCCCTGGGCAGCTGATTCCACTGACTGACCACTCTCTCTGTGAAGAATATTTTCTCATGTGTCTCCCTGATGGGTGGCGCTGCTTGTATGGCAGATCTTGAGGTTGTTTGGAATAAAACTTTAAATATGAGCTAGGACAGGGCTTTGTATTTCAAAAAGAACAGTGTGCCATCCCCTATCAGCAGAAACACATCCTTCCAGGTGTCTCCTTCCAATCCAGCAGAGCTATGTAAGGTCCCAGTAGGACTGTGTTTTTCCATCTTGGGAATTCCCAAAGGTAGCTATCAAAATATTATAAACAAAATCTTTACTCTTAAGTGGTAAGGTTTTAAAGGAAAACTTTCAAAATGGGAATGTTTGTGCTCTAAATTAAGCCTTTGGTTGAGGTGGTAGTTTTTATTTTGAAACCTGAGTAAATCAATCAGTTCTGGTTTTCTGCAACACAGTATAATGAATATATGTCAAATATTTAAAAATTTAAAACTTAGTGAGGACTTTGAAATTTTACTTCTACCAGGTCATAGAAAGAAATAAAAAATAAAAATTCTTAAGATATTTCCTTTTTTTGAAAATTAGTCCTATGTAGTGCCTCTTCAGCTTTGGTTCATGCTCTGTACCTGCTGGAAACATAAAACCTGAGAAGGATCTGATAAGACCTTCATCCTGTGCATGGCTAAGTGTGAAACCAGCCTCTGCTATCCCCCCCCCAGTGGAGAGTTTATGATTCAGGAGGGAACAGATTTCTGCTGCCATTTTAGGGCAGAGGGAGTTTCCTTGGGAGAAACTCTGAACAGTTTATGGGTTTCTGGCTGCCTCCTGAAGCCCCTCACCAAGAGGCTGCTTGAAGCTCGAATCGCCCTTGCACAAGAGCATATTGCTCTGCAGCAGAGAGACCACAGCAGAGAACAGAGGTGAGAATTTTTCCTATTTCTATTAAAAAAAAGAAAGGGGGAGGAGAGAGTATGTAGTAAGTAAACAGTCAATAATAGTAGTACTCAAAATCCTAATTACTTTTGATATTTATAAAAGGGACCTGCATCATTCAAAAGAGCATATTTTAGCCAATTTTACTGATTATGCCTCCAGTCGTGGAGAGTTTTGTTTGTATTGATTTAATCCAGGAGTGGGAATGACTCCAGAAACGTTATTCTGGTCTGGCTCATGTTTTGCATAATATAATGCCCGTTTCAAAAGTTTGGATATATTCAGATTAATTTGCTCGCAGATAAGAACAACCCACAAGTTGTTGGTTGAGAGGAAAAGTAAGTGCACACAAAAAAACCCAGCCCATCCCTATGCTTGCCGATTTAAGTAGCTTTGCTCTCCTGGCAGGCTGAGCGCTGCATGAAAATGCTGTTATAAAATGCTGCCTCTGTGCCTCTGTTTCTTTCCCTCGATCATTTTTGTCATTGCTTGGTTCATGGCAAACTAATAGACTGAGCTGGGATTCTGCAGGAGCTTTGAACTGGACTTAAAAATTTAGAACAGAGTAGTAAAGATACAGTAAATAGTAATAAAATAGTACAAAATAATAGTAAAGAGTGTCTTCTGAAAAGTAACTGTATTAGGATGGTGTTTCCTAACTCATCTGACACATCTCCACCGTACCTTCAGCCTGGTGACTTGTTGCAAAGATGCTGTGGTTTTTGCTGTTGCTTATTTGATTGCATAAACCTGGGAAGAGTTGGGATCTTAAGGAAAGTGATGGGGAAAACAATGCTGGGTATAAACCTCCTAGTCAGGTTGCTCTTGGCTTGTCCAACAGACTATTCTAAGCATCAGCTGAAGAGGGGAAAATGGTGGATTACCCAGGTCAGCTTGGATGCATGGGTCTCTCCAGCCTTTTGTCCTTCAGTCTGTGGTTGGTGCATCCCTGTTAAGTGTCTGATTGTCATTGGCGGAACTACTAGTGACTCCACTGACACCCGGGTTTGGCCCCTTAGCTTCTGGGGTCAATTACTTTTGCATTTTTCCTGCATTGTCAGCCTTTCTGCATACAATGGTAAATACCAGCATTTCATCCAATTTGGTGAGATGTGTTTAAATTGCTGAGATGATCATGGACCATATTTCTACTTTCGTATCTCTACTGCTGATAATCAAGTGACTTGTGATGGTGTTTTTTTGCAGGACCCAATCCCATGAGTAATTCAGTTTTGTTACAAGTGCCTGTAGCCCTGTATACAACCTTTATCTCCTTTGCTTCTGTGGCCCTTATTCACGCTCATCCTGATTGTTTGTCCTGTGTTTTCTTGCAGTGTGTGCTGGCACCGAGAACAAGCTGAGCTCCCTCTCTGACCTGGAGCAGCAGTATCGGGCCCTGCGCAAGTACTATGAGAACTGCGAGGTAGTTATGGGCAACCTGGAAATCACGAGCATTGAGCACAACCGAGACCTCTCCTTCCTACGGGTAAGAACCCTTTTTTCCTTTCCCCTGTCTTCTCTGCTTAAGGGAGTAGATATGAGTACTGGGCTGGAGAAGGGCAGGTCTCTTTCCCACTAGCTCTGCTGCAATATTATAAGAGGATAATAAAATGTCACAGATGTACAGAGAACAAGAGCAATGTCATTTGCTGTGACAGATGCTCTGAGTATGCGTCATTTAGATTTACCCAGGACTCGGGGGAGAAAACCATGTCACTACACAGAAAGGTGACACCTTGCAGATCTCTGTCACTGTAAGTTGCCAGCAGGTACGGAGCAGGTAAAATAGAGTTTAGGAAGGTCAGAGAATCATGCAGATAAGCACTGGAGGATTGGAGAAGCTAATCCTAATAAAATGCTATAGATGGACTGATTGGTAGACTAGGCAAGGGAAAAACTCTGGCTGATGTTTGTAGAGCACTTAAAAGAAAGAAAAGGTGATTGCTGAATGAACGTAAAACCCTCTTTGTCTACAAGACGGGAGTTATGAGCATAATTGAATCTCCAGCATCTAGAGGAAGTCTGCGATAGATGAAGGCTGTCCGGCCACCATGAAGCCTGGCTTGTGCACTCCCTCAGCCCTTCTTACTTCAAACTTAGAGTAAATATCATGGCATTTGGGTTTGTGAAGGAACATCTCAGTTTGGTGTGCGTTCCCTGCTAATGTGCTAGCAACCACAAGGAGGGAAAGGTGAATGCTGAATTAAAAGGATTTAAGGCCATTATTAGTTGGTTATGTTTTATGAAATAACCTATAAAGGAGTGATTCAGTGCACTCAGGTGGGCAACTGAGGATGCAGACCACATGGCTGCAACGTGGAAGAAACTGGTGTATAGGTATGAGGGCTACTGTAGGAAAGGCAGGCTGTGGCAGTGTGGTTGCAGGCTGTGCTGGTCATGCTCTCCGATAGAAGTCATGCAGTGGCACAGATAAGGGATTACACCACTAGTATCATATGGTATCGCTTGCATATACTTCTGCAAGACCCTACTGTCATTTTTCAAGATGCGTGTCTGTATGTAACTGGCATTTTCATTAAAAGCTTGTAGGGGGAGCGGCAGGTTTAAATCTGGCAGCAGGAAGAGGGCGGCAGGAGTCAGCCCTGGCAGCTTGTGTTACACTGTCATTTGGTTTGCGGGGTCTCGGGTGAACCTAGTGCTCAATTTCAGTTTGTAAAACCATGAACATTCCATTATGGGTTCTGACAAAGGCACGGCAGATTCTCCAACAGTGCGTTTAGCTTTGCTTCATGTTAAATCTGTTGAGGATTTCACAGGATCTCCACTCTCTGCATTGGCCTGTACTTACTCAAAAAGGACACCAGATGCTTAAGGATCTGCAAGCAAATTTCAGCTACCAGATAAGTCTGGAGTAAAGTTTGGGGTGCTAATGACACTCAAACTAGCAGGCTGTCTGTTAATTCAAGTGACGAATGCCTAGGAAGTAGATGCTGTCTATACATTTCACAGTTGTGACAGGTGGGGAAAACACATATGCTTGTGTGCTCTGAAATAGATACAGCCTTGGTGCAGCTGGACTAACTGGTTGCTCACCACGTTATACAGGCAGCAGATAGATACCTCCTGCATGGGCAGGATCCTTGCACTGATTGAGGCATCACTGGAGTTTCAGATGCTTCTTGAAACTCCTAACTGGGCTGTTGTGCAAGGCTTGAATTCATCATGGACTGTTTTCCCGCTTCAGCTTTCCTTCCTTCTTATGCTGCCTGCTGGTAGGTAGGGAAAGCAAATTATTTGGAAATTGGGGAATTAACGTTCCTTGTGGAGAGCTGCCATAAGCAGAGTAAAATATGGGTGGAAAGGGGGCAGTAAAATCAGCAAATGAGAGGAAGAAGGAAGGGCCTTGTATAGCAAATGAAGGTAGTTCAGTCACTTGTGCATTTTGGTGAGTTACTATCGCTTTTTTATTAGTTTTATTACTTCTTTTACCTGAGACTGCTCTCTCAGTAAAAAGCAGAACTTGAAACAAAACCCAGCAAACTGGGAGTCTAGTTAATATGATAAATTGTAGTCAATTAAAATAGAAAACCAAACAGAGAAGAACATGTTCTTGGTGAGGCAAATAAATAAATAAATGTTGGCATATTTACACCGATAATTCGACATTCATTAGTTAGGCAGTATTGCTTGGTTTATCATTTTTTAAATTGTTTTAATGCCCAAATGAAAGTGGCAGATGGGAGATAAGTAAAGAAAGGGCTATTTGTCTCTCTCAGACTTAAATAAATTTTGACACTGTCCAGCAAAACATCCTTGTCTCTAAATTGGAGAGACATGGATTTGACAATGGACTACTCAGTGGAAAGAGAATTGGCTGGATGGCCGCACTCAAAGAGTTTCTGTCATCAGCTCGATGTCCAGACCGTGTTCCTCAGGGGCTGGTATTAGGACTGGTGCTGTTTAGCATCTTTTTTGGTGACATGGACAGTGGGATTGGGTGCACCTTCAGCAAGTTTCCCGATGACACCAAGCTGTGTGGTGCTCTCAACATGCTGAAGGGAAGGGATGCCACCCAGAGGGACTTTGACAGGCTTGAGAGGTGGGCCCATGCCAACTTCATGAAGTTCACCAAGGCCAAGTGCAAGATCCTGCATGTAGGTCAGGGTAATCCCAAGCACTTGTGTGGAAAGTGAATTAAGAGCAGCCCTGAGGAAAGGACTTAGGCGTGTTGGTGGATGAGGAGCTCAACATGACCCAACAATGTATGCTTGCAGCCCAGAAAGCCAACTGTACCCTTGGCTACATTAAAAGAAGCATGTCCAGCAGGTTGAGGGAGGTGATTCTGCCTTTCTACTACCTGGAGTAGTAGAGACTAGTGAGACTACCTGGAGTACTGCGTTCAGCTCTGAGGCCCCCAATATAAGAAGGACATGGACCTGTTGGAGTGAGTCTAGAGGAGGGCCATGAAGATGGCAAGAGGGCTGGAGCACGTCTGCCATTAAGACAGGCTGAGAGAGTTGGGGTTGTTCAGTCTGGAGAAGAGATGGCTCCACAAAGATATTATAGTGGCTTTCCAGTATCTGAACATACCCTACAAGAAAATTGGAGGGGACTTTTTACCAGGGCATGTAGCGATAGGTTTTAAACTGAAAGATTTAGATTCAATATTAGGAAGAAGTTCTTTACTTTGAGGGTGGGGAGACACTGGAACAGGTTTTCCAGGGAAGCTGTGGATGCCCCATCTCTTGAAGTGTTCAAGGCCAGACTGGATGGGGCTTTGAGCAACTGGGTCTAGTGGGAGGTGTCTCTGCCCATGGCAGGGGGGTTGGAACTCAATGATCTTTAAGGTCCCTTCCAACCCAAACCATTTTACGGTGAACTTGTGCACGATGATGTGCCTCCAGTGTTCTCCAGCTTTTCATAGTCTCTATTGCCATAATTGCCCGCTTTCTCCACAAAATGGACTTCAGGTAGGCAGTTGACATACCCCTGGAATATCTGTTCATATGGCTGAGGGTTTCCATGGCTTTGTGTGCCTCGCTGCCTTCTCGTTAGCGCTCAGTTTAGCTGGGCGCCTCTCACTCCAGGACAGAGGGAAGACCCAGTGAGTCAGACATGCTGAGCCTTTTTATCATACAGTAATAGATGAATGCCATAAATGAATTAAACTGAAAAAAATCCATCCCATAATTTTGTTTACCCTGCAGAGGAACATTAAAAGATCAGCATCCCATTTCTCATACTTACTTAGATATTTATTCCCTGAGCAGATTTGCGTTATGAGTTAGTTCTCTTGATATCTGCTGATTAAAACTTAAAAGGGCTGCCTATCACCTGAACAAAATGCTCAACCGCTTAAACATCCTGGCCTGCCAGCCCAGGGCATAGATTTTAAGGTCATGAGGAGCTTCATTCATGTAAGAAGAGCTCATTGTATACACTAGTGGTTTTTTCTGATCATTTTCATACATCTGCAGAACGGGAGTACAAATCTGCTGGTTTAGTTTTATGTATTTTATAACACAACCAGAAGCAAAAATAGTCTTGATATTGCTTGCCTGTGGGTGGCCAAAACAAGGTTGAGCGATTGGAGTGCGTAGTTGTCCTCTGTGTGTCCTACCCTCCAGCTCCATCAGCTCTGCTGCTGCTTGGTGCTTCCCTACACCATGGCTGCAATGGGAGTCCTGGCACAGAAGGAAAACATGTGTCTAAGCCTGAGTGCTGGGAAAAGCAACATGTTTCTGACTGTGGGCTGGTAGCTGGTTCTCTTTGTTATTCTTCTGAGGCTCAACCTACCGACAAAAAATGTGCAACGGAGTAATTCAGTCATTACAGTCCCGTCACTACAAGCTTCAGCAATGAAATGAGGCTAAGGTTAACACAGCACATTGCTGTCGCGGTCGCACCTCCCTGTTGTGGCCAAGGCAGTCTCTCCATGGGCTGCAGTGGGAAAAGCTATTTACTGTTTCCAAAAGCATGATTGAACTGGGCAGGGCAAGTGAGTGGAAAACAGTCCTCAAGAACTTCCTTGTCCGTTTTGTGTGCCCAGGCTTACCCAGCAAGTCAACAGTAATGGTGTCGGAAGAGGTCGGACTCAATCTTCCAATGCTTCCCAAGCCACCAGCATCCTTCAACTAATTGCACAGGCCAGGTTTACCCACTGGGACTTGCTCTGCGAAACTAGATAAGTTGATTGAGCTGGTGTGTATTTTGAGTCTCGTCCAGGCTAGAACTGAGATTTATTTTCCTGGTTTGGATTTTAGAAAATCTCCAGAAAAGCTCAGATCATGCGTACTGGTTTATATTGCAGATGACTATTTGGTTTCAGAAGCAACAACCTATTTTAGTTTCACTTGGCAAAGCTGGCATTTTGTATTGTGGATGATTCTTATTTCTTAATAGCATCTCTGTATTCAATTTGAGAAATAAAATACACAATTAGTATACCACAAAACAATCTTCTGCAAGCACTCTTGTTCTGTTAAACACATTTGGTAAACGAGACTTATCTTTGACTAATCCCTAGGCTTTTACCCATTCACAGTCAGTAAATTGTCTTCTCGTGCCTGGGTTTTATTTAACCAATTCAGATTATTTATTTTTGAAGACATGACCAGAGTTCTGTGCTGTTCTCTGCAATAACTCTCCCAAATGATTATGAAACTTATTTCTAACTGCAATCAACAGCCTTCGAAAATGATCTACCGCCGCTTTCCAAATTCTTTTTTCATTTACCTCTATAGTGTCTCTGTGGCACCCTCAGCCCCAGCTATGTTGGCAGCTATCGGCCTGCCATTTAATAGAGTGGGCGTTTCATGGTGGGCAGCTTTATAGCCGCTGCAGTTACTGCAAAGACGTATAGCCCGTACTTACTGCTTTCCATACTGTTTAGACTCGGTGGCAAATGGAATTTGGGGGTTTGGGTTTTATGTATTTATACTTCTGGTTGTGTTATAGCCTTCAAGAAAGACTGGGTCAGTCAGAACCCTCCAAGAGAGGAGGACTGCCAGAGCAGCCCCAGGAAGAGTTGGATTCAAACAATGCTGCCTGGCCCCTAGGCATTCAGAGCTACTTCTGATTTTCAAAAAAAATAACAATAATTTGTTTTTCTTTTTCACAGTTTTTCAGTCTTTTTTATCAAAATGGGTCTAAGCACACCCTTTTGAAAGCTCTAGTGGCAAAGCTCAGCAGATGTGGGCACAAAAGAGAGCCTGAAGTCTGAACAGACGAGTCAGGAGAGGAAGCTCAGAGACGGGGGGGTATTGCCTTGTCTAGTTTGCTCAGCAGATCACTGTGATGATATACATGGCTCCCGAAGGCCTGGCAGCACAGCTCTGCATCTTCTTCTGCAGCAAAATGGTATCTTAATTCCCTGCTGACAGGCTTCAATGAGGTCCCTGCTCAGCAGAAGGGGAGTGAGATGTGGAGTGTAGTACCTGTCAGGAATCCCCAGAAAGAGTCTATGGGCTGGCCGTGCCTATGTGGAAGAGGATATTTCCCAGAAATGCTTGGAAAACATTGCAGTCTGGGCCCTACACCAGCATAGGGATTTTGGAGGGGTTTGCTAGGCAAACTTGCCCTGTAGCATTTGTCCTGCAGTGCATTGCATTAGGGGAGATTTGTCAGTATGTGTTTTGTCCTTAGCTGGCAAAAGGCAAAGTGGCTTCCAGGTAATTAAAAATCTGGAAATCAAATACATGTATTTATGTATTTGTAATTGCTCTCCCAGGACCTTACCCATTAAAATATAAGCATAAAGTGCCTAATGGTATGTCTCAGTGGCATGAGGGGCAGGGCTCTTTGTGCCACACAAATCCAGGTAGAAAGAGGACAACGTCAACTTGCTGTGTAAACCTGGCTAGGGCATCCTGTGCATACAACAATAATACAACTGCTCTGCTGTGTGGATTACAAGAAGCCAGTGGCATGCCAGGTCATGCTTCTGGCATGAACAAAACATTTTATGCCAGCTCTGATCAGCTGCCAACTGTGTTGTATGAACCCGAGCTGTGTTAGGTGAGTTGGATCCCAAACTTGGAGGGTGGAATGGGAGCAGAGGGTAACTGCAAAAAACATGTGCGACACAGGTCTCATCTAAGAGGACAGCTTCTTCTGCCATTTCCCATTGCTTTTGAGGAAAAAGTAGCTTAAAATGATCCCAGTGGTTTAAATCGATCTCAAAATGGCCAGAATGTGTTGATATATACAAGGTGTGAGGAGTGGCCTAGATTTGTGGAATCCTCCAGACCTGTCTTATGTTGAGAAGCGGAGAGTGAAATGGGAGGCTTGTGCTATTAACGTAATTGGTGTAAGATGGTGATAACAAATCGAATGGTTCCACCAATCTGAGGGCAGGATGATCCATCTGAGGCACCACTGATCCATCTGAGGTTCCACCAATCTGAGGGCAGGGATCACCATGCCAAAGCAGCGCTTGCCTCCTCTCAAAACAGTGTGCTGTCCTGCTCATTTCCCTTGCCACAGCAGTGGCAGTGGTGTTCACATTGCCTTTGGCCCTTGATGTGTGGGACAGGGCCTGGGCAGATGGTGCCTGGTTCCTGCTATTGAAGATATTACGTGCCACATAGTCCCCAACGTAATCTCACCCAGCTTCGTCCTGACCCCAGCACTCCCCAGAGCCTGTGCAGCTGGTTGGTAAAAAGCCTCCAGTACTTTGTGGCCTAAATGTCTTTGGAGGTTTTACATTATCTTTGTGCTTTGCCCCTTTGTGCTATGCTGATAAGACAGCATCCATGTCTCTGTAGCATCTGCTTTCCTATGCTGTCCCAGTCGGGCATCTGTAACATAGGTATGCCCTTGTGGGGCTGCAGAATGCCTTTAGGTGCCTCTGTGCCTGCCTGCCTTGGACACTCAGAAACACCTTTTCAACACCCCATCTGGTTTCAGCCCTTTTTTGGTAGATATAGGACACAATACCGCTCAATTCATGCCTCTGCCAAGACCTCTTTGGTGCAAGCCTCTAGCTGCTGCTCATGCATCTCCTCTGCTAGATTCAACAGGGCAGAATAGGGACCTGCTCACACCTCCCCTCCTTCCCCCCTGCAGCCCCTGCCTCCCACAAAAAAGCTTGCCTGCACAGCTGCCAGCTTCCTATCTGCCTCCCTCCCCGCCCCTCTGCCAATATTTCCCCCTCGCACCTGGCCATGCTTCCCTACTCTGGGACGCAAAGAATCTGTGGGGCAGGGGGTTGGGGGTTGGCTAACAGCCACCCTGTGCTCACTGTGCCTCCCCTGTGCTGCTGTGGCTGCTCCCTCCCACCAGGCCCCAGTGGAGCTGCAGAGCAATGGGGGGTGACCCTATGCCCTCTGCCTACCTTCCCCCTCCGCCTCACCCTGCCATAGTAGCCTGGCCTCCCGTGCAGCTATTTCTGGCCAGGGCCTGTTTTAACGTTGTTTACAAACCCAGCAGCTTCATTTCTCCAAGCAGCTAATGCTTCTGCTTGGAGAATCCCCACAGACGGATTTTGACTCAAGTTTTATACTCCTCCCAGCCCTATTCTTTTATTTTTATAGCTGTCCAGAGCATTGCAACAGGCAGAATAACTGGGCTAGGAGGCTGCTTTCTCTTCCATGCACAACACCAACCTCCTGCCCCTAAAAACAACCATAAACCTCACTTGGGCAACCTCTCTTTCCCCTCTCATCCTTTCCCTACCAGTAATGTAGGAAACAGCCCAGATCAGCCCCACAGTAGAGTTTGGCCTCTGTTTTCAGCTGACAGAATCTTAAAGACTCTGCAAGCTGGTACTCTTCTGCTTGAATTACATTTTTAGCTTCTGCAAAATAAACGTAGAAGGGAATTAATACACAATTAATCCTCAAGCTGGGTCTGCCAAGCCATAGTCAAATATATGTACATTAGCTATTGCCCCATTAATTTAGCAATTAATTTTTGGTGGCTTTGTATGAAAGATACAGTTTGAAATAACCACTTATGTTTAGGAGCAGAGCTGTGTGCTGCGGCTCCTGTTTTGGCACAGGGATAAACTGTAAAGTGGCTCCTTTGCCTCCGCGTGTGCCGCGTGTGCTGTGCAGCCCCCCCGGAAGCGGCTTTTTGAGAAGGCTGTAATGGAGAAGGGCTGCAGATGATGTCCACTTCCAGGGGAGCCTGGGCCTGCAGAAGACATTACTGGGCTGCTCCTCACGTCCCATCTGCTGCAGGGCTGGCTCTTGGGAGTGCTGCAAAAGCCGCTGAAGGCACGAGCAGCTACATTCCCTTGTGTACACTTCCCTGTGATCCGTTTGCTGTATTAAACATGTGCTGTCATCTGTGTGAAGAGCATGGCAGGTGGTGCCAACAGGCCCTTCACCAACACACATGCACCCTGTACAGGGAATTTGGGGAGGCTCCCCCATCAAACTTCTAGTGGGAGGACACGGGAACAGAGCCCAATTGAGAGTTTTGTTTTCCTCCTTTGTTGGGTTGGCAGCAGCCAAGAGCTTCCCTAGCTCTTCCACAACCTATGCCTGCATCCCCCTCAGCTTGGGGGAGCATCCTTCAGCTGTATCATACGTGGAGGTGAGAGGTAAAGATTTGAAGCCCAGGATGATTAAGGAGTCTCTTTTAATTGTCTTTCAGCATTTCCCTTTCAGCTTCCATTGTACTGGAGGCACCCCACCTCCAGCCGCTCAGGAAGCCTGTCTGATTCATGTGCGTGGCAGCACTAGCAACTCTGGAGCAGAGGAAAGATAAAAGAAGCCTGACTTAAATTATTCAGCGTAACCCAGACCTATGCACATGCTCGAGATCAGTAATAGCTCTTTTCACTTGCTATCCTGTTTTTGTGCTTGCAGCGAAGTGTCCCTTTGTTAGGCAGAGCAAAACACTAGGGAGGTGATGTGGGGTGGCTCCCTCACATCCAGGAGCTTCATTGACAGTTCTTGCAACATCTTTCTCGCTGTCTTTCCTGCTGAACCTCAGGAGCCTCTCTGGCAGTTTTTGGGTGCTGCCAAGCCCAGGTGGATGTGGGAGGTGTGCAGTGGGACCTCTCCCGCTTGCAATGGGTGCCACCCACAGCTGCAAGTAATGTTCACTGTTCAATAGTATTGCCACCACCTTTATGGCACCATTACTGGGTGATTATGAGGTGCAAGAGGCCCTAGTACCAAAAATACACCCAGGATGCAGGGTTAGATGCAGGGTTCACTGCTCCAGGTGGAGTGCTTTCCAGGTTTGGCAGAGATAACATGGTGAATGGGTGCCAACTGGCAGCAGCTCAACCTGGGCAGCACATGGAGAATGTCAATGGTAGGGGAAAGCATTTAGAGGAGCTGGCAAAGTCTACCATCACCCCAGAATGTCTTGAAGGGGTCTGGGGGCTCTTTGCTTAAACTGGTGAGCAGTCTGCAAAATGGATGCACTCCTGCGCTTCGGTCATGCAGCATCAGCAATAGACAGGAAGAAGACCTTTATCCCCCTCCTGTTCCTCTAACACAGATCTTATTCCCTTCCTAACAGCCTGCTATATTGGGCTGTATTTGGGCATACATGCTGACCCCAGCCCTTCCCTTTATGATCAATGTGTGCTGGTGGAAGCACATTACAACTTGGCCAGCATCTACTGGGGATTTGAGGTGCAGGGAAACCTCCCGTCTGGCTCTGCCCCGTGTTGATCTAGGGTGATGCGTGGGCCAGCACTATCACCTTGCTTGTTTGCTGTATGACCTGTCTTTGCCTGTGCAAAGCCAGCCAAGCATCTGACATACTGGCTGTGCTTTCCAACTGGTCCTGGCACCCGAGAAGCTTAGTCATTGTTGAAAACACAGATCAGGGTTCAAATTCTTAATGTAAACAGAAGCAACTGTTGAGATTTATGGCTCTGTCTTAGACTTGGTTTTGAGTTGTTTTTTTGTGTTTTGTTTTGTTTTGTTTTTAATTTAATACAGACTATTAATTTATTCCTTTCCTGTTGTTTAGTGTCACATCAGGCTCTTTCTACTCTCTATCCCTGAAGGGGTCTGATGCTTGTCAGCTCTGCACATCTGCAAAATATGTGTGGCTAAGCCAGAACACAAAAGCTGCTGTGATGGGTACTATAAAAATAGCTGGTAGTGGAGGGGGGACGTTATTAAAAATAAAACAGTGCAAACCTTCTTAATTAGGTGTTGTTTCTCTTAGAAGCTGATCTTCCCTCTAGGCAAGTGAAACCAATTATGCCCTCCCTTTCAACCACCTTATGCTCTTAATGATCTTACTCTTGTAAATGTAAACCTTTCCCCTACAGATGGGATTGGAAATGCTGGCCTAATTGAAGCTGGACTAAAGCAAACAATGGAGTAAAATTAAACTAGCCAACAGGAAGGGAAAATAGTTGCAGGTGCTTTTAAATTATGAATGGATTTATTAGATTATGAAGCAAATGAGTAGTTTTCTTCCAACCAAAGAAAGGTTATTTGGAGTAAATTGGTGAGTGTGACAAGTTTCCAAGCCTAGTCTTAACCGCAGGTAGGAGATGGCATAAACTCCACCGTTTCATGCTGTTCACTGACAAGCTTTGCTCAGGTGGTGTTAAGGCTTATTTATTTTCCTCTTTGTCCACCCGCCCTCTCAAATCTTTCTGTGGAACAGAGATTGAAGTCGGGATACACAGACAAGGTATAGATAGGCATATAGATACATATGTAATTGTGGTTTAGCAGCCCACACCAAGTGGAAGTATTTTATACTTTCCTTTGAGTGACATTTCTTCTGTTTTCCTGAGCATTTAAGCAATACACTGCCAATTTTTCCTCCAGCCCTCCCTCCCTCCCTCCAGTCCTATTTCACTATGGAATAAAATTAAATTAAACAAACCGTCAGAAAACTGAATAATCTGCCATTGTAATACACTGACTCAGAGTCCTGGATCAATGGGCTTGAATTGCTGTTAAAAGCTGTGTGAAAGGGAAAGTAAAGTCTTTTGCTGTAAGCGGTGTCAAGGGGTGGAGGAGCAGAGGGATGGATGGAGGCTTAGCCAACAGTTTTTTGTGCTAAACTGGATCAATTTTAAAGGTTTCCTCTGTAGATGCCTGCCGGAGGGCTTTTATAGTTCAGAATGTCAGCACAATTGTGCAGATTGCAGCATTCAGCAACAGCAACATTCCCACCCCAGTATGAGCACTGGGCCATCTAGTTACGGCCCCACGTGTCACATAGGCCGCCTGCATAGGTATCCAGGAGGGCTGCAGTGGAGGGGGAAGTTGGCATTCCAGAGCATTCACTTCAAAAATAGCATGTCAAGGAAACAATCAGAAGGATGTGTCCTAGCAAAAGCCGCTCTGTTGTGTGAGGCTGGTCTGAGGACCCAGGGAGTCTGGAGCTGGCCAGGGGTGATAGTGGATGTGTCTTTTTGGGATTGAGGTTGGGCTTGCTTAACCCAATGAGCAGCCAGCAGGAACATCTCTGTTAACTGTGTGCTGGTGGCTCTGAGTGCTGAATCTTACAGGGTATGAAATCAAGTAACACTGACTTCTGAGGTGAGGTGTCCCTGGTGTCAAACAGAAAGTTGGTATTGAGAGGTTTGGGTTAAAGTGGTGAGGACCTAGTTCAAGGCAGTACTTCTGCAGGTAGTTAAGCACAACCGATCTCATTGACTAGTACTTGTGTCTGAAGTTAAGTAGAAGAGTAGTAGTATCTGCATGCAGTGCAGTGTTGAATAGCACATAGTGTTTCTTTTCCCCCTTTGGTGGTGATTAGTCCTGCCAGGGAGAAAGAATGAAGTGCTTTGAGGTACTGTCTGAACATAATAACCTTGAAAATGTCAAAAGGTAAGGTAGAAATATCATGCCGATTTTGACAAACCTGTGCTGTTTCGTGCAGGAAAAATAATAGTGATAGCTTAATGTGGCTCCCTGGAGAGAGGTTATACCCAAAATACATTGCGTAAGTTTATGCTCGTGCTTTAAGAAAACAAACTTTAACATACCCAGATGGAGACCCTCAAAGTAAGTGCTGTTCGGGTTTAATAGGATGGAAGGGACGTAGCCAAGTGATCCAAGAGCTTGAATGGTGGCCAGGGTCTGACAGTTCCACTCATTCTGTTTTCTGGTGTTTTAGGATTGATTCAGATCCTAAATGCCAACAAAGGAGCTGTAAAGCCTTATAAATTGCTCTGTAATTCTGGATAATTGTGGTGATGGTGGAAGTGCTCGTTCTTTTCTGTAGGAGGCAACCTGTGATAAAAACAACAGAGAAACCCATGGCTACCTGCAAGTACATTCCTGCTTCCAGATGGGGAAGCCTGAGATGTGGAACATCATTGCTTTAAACCTTTTTCATACCAGCACTGCTCATTTACACTTAGAAGGAACCCTCCTGCCTTGAATTTGGAGGGGGCTTCTGAAAACAACCTGCCAGCTCTGTATTTTTTGGCTTACCTTCCAGAAAGGGCCAAAGAGCAAGGGAGAGTGAAAGGGATAGTGATGCACGTGTCTTACTACTGCTATAAGTCAAGAGCAACAACCCTGTGTAGTATGTACTTCAGGAATAACGACAGTTCATCCTTCAAAAGTGCAGTGCAAAATGAAGGCCTAAGAAAGGAAAATCCATAGTGAATATCAGGGAAGAATGGCTGTCTCTGCAAAAGTGTGGAGTAACCTGTTAGGGAAGCAGAAGACATTCCTGAATTCCTTTCAAACCCACTGAGTGGTCAACTAGAAAGAAGAAAATATCTCTATTGTGACTGCCTTGCTTTGGTACAAGTGTGGAAAATGTGGCCTAATAGATCTTGTAGATTGCTGTCATTTTTTAAAAACCGTTTTTAATTTCTTTGGAGTCTGGTGACTTTTAGCTAAAAGGAAAAAGTGCAATTTCCAAGATGGGTTACCCTCCCATTCTCCAAGCCAGTGAGCTCAATGCAGAACATCCCTGCTCTGGTAGGCAGACTGCAGCCTGTTATGTGAACATGTTTGTCTCATCTGCTGTGTAACCTCAGTTATCCTCAGCTATTTGGAAAAGGCTCTTGTAGTTAGACACACAGAAGATGATTAGGGAAAAAGGAAAGGCAACTACAAACCTCTCTTCTCCCTGTACTTCTGTCCTCTTTTTGTGATGTTCTCGTGACCAGGTAGTACTGTGCCTTATGTTGCCTAGAATGAGGAAACCTATTAAAACCAGACATTGCAGGAATGCCTATGGAAGGTCACCGGGGTGGGATGAATTTCATTTCTCAATAGTCGTCAAGAGATGTGCAAGCAGAGAGGAATAAGAGGGAAATATATGCACATGTTTATGCTGTGATAAAACTACTGTAGGGAGCAGGGACAACCGTGCAGCTTAAACCTAAAACATTTTGCTGGCATTTGTTGCAGTCACAGTTACCTGACAGGTGGCTGAGTGTCCTCCTTCCCTGCCTCCTCTGCCTATTTCTTTCCTGAAAATGCTGATAATTGTAATTGAGGCCAGGTGAGGTCCTTCAGCTTAGCAAACTGAGAGCTGATCCCAGCCGTGCTGTCAATTAGCTCTGGTGCCCAGCATCGCCGTGTCCAGAGGTGACGGCAGCGGTGCCCGGTAATGACGGCGGATGCTGAAACACTCTCTCTTGTCAGCTAATCATTTCAGTGCCAAAGTAATCATTTGATCTCAGTAGAACAGCCGGTTTTAAACTGCAGATTATCCACTACTTCATCTCTTCACTTAGCTGCAGAGCTGATTTGTTTCAGCTATAGATCAATTATACCCCCAAAACAACACTCAATTCACTCGTATCGTGTGAAATGAAGATAAAAAGGGTTCAGGCACTAACGATAGATCTTCCATTACAGCCCCTTTTTCCCTGCACATAAATACCCATCACCGGGGAGTGAGTATTCATTCATTCCTGGAGCCGGTGGTGCTCGTTTCATTAGGATACAATGAATTATTTTAACAGAACAATGCATATATAAGAATAAAATGTGGTTAAAAGGGCATTTTTTTCTCGCGTTGCTTATAAGTGTCCCTGGTTGGGTGACACCAAAATCACTCAAACTAATCAAATATAAAATCAAAAGTGTATTGTTAGAGCCTGTTGGGTAGCCAATGTGTATTGTGTGAAGGGAAATCAGTCATCCCAAAGCAAGTGTTTTCATGCCATCTTTTCCTTGACATTATTATGGCCTTTTGATCAACATTTTCTCCGTTACTGGCCACTGAAAAG
This sequence comes from Jacana jacana, assembly GCA_013400555.1. NCBI lineage: Eukaryota > Metazoa > Chordata > Aves > Charadriiformes > Jacanidae > Jacana > Jacana jacana. The sequence continues at coordinate 105,133 of VZTM01015276.1, read as the reverse complement.
GAGAAATTTTGATTCATTTGCAATGAAAGCCCTTCACAAATCAATCTGGTATATGCTCAGCCAGTGCATGCTTAGACTGTGCTGATGAAACAGCAAAGCCCCAAAATCATGAAATAATGGTATCACTACAAGTGTTCCTAGTAGGCAAGCCAGCACTTCCTTGGGCAGAGTAGGTCTAGCATGTTTTAATCTATTCCAACATCAATTTATTTGCATCTCTCGGAGCAGCCCTACCACTGCTTGCTCTGGGATTGATTCAGTTTGTGTTGGTGCACACGGGGCTGAGCAGTGTAGGGTGAAATAGCACTGACTGGAAGCATTCAAGATGCAAATTTTGGTAAAATGTTAAAATACCACCTTGCTTTGGCTTTGCAATTGTTGTGTTTGACAAAAATGTGTTGCTTTTGTTAGAAGAGGTAATTAAGTATGGTTTTCCCTCAATGGGTTGCAACGGTACAGGTGTCGCATGCTGATTTCCATTGGGAAGTTCCCCAGTTCTTCCCGTCACAAGCATCTGATCCTAGATGCTTGTTCTCTTATCTGGTGTTCCTGAGATGGAGTGAAAAATGTATTCAGCATTGATGGGAACTGCTGGTTTATTGGCTAATTTACATCAATGTTATGTTTTCAGAGCACACCAGTTTAACGTGTGCAGCTCCTGCTGTGGGTTTTTCTGTGTGCTCCATTCTGTGCACTTTTGGTCACCTTGTCACCTTTTCGAGTTTCTGTTAGAAATGTGACGCTTGGGAAAACAGCGTGTGCGGAAACCTAGGGGTGCTGTGAGGAGCAAGGAGGGGTGCTGGGAGCTGGCATAGGGGGTTTGTTTGCTGTGGGGAGGCTGCAGCACAGGCACCAAGGGCTGGGTGGAGAGGAAGCAGTTTGAGGCAGGAAAAATACTTCTTCATCCAACTGCTTTGCACCAGGATCGATGTTTTTGATATTGTTTCTTGTTCTTGTTAGAATTCCGCTGTAGCAGCATGAGATACCTGATTTGCTCAGTAGAGATCCTGCTATGAATCCACTGCCAATGCCTGCACGCTGTAGTTCACCAAGGAGGAGTAAAACTACCTATGGATATATTTTTTTTCTGAGCAAAGATTTTTCCGGTGGCACTGGGAGCAACCTGCCTTGGGAAGTTTTCTGTTTCTCATTAGGCAGAGCAGTGGGAGAGGGGAACATTGTAAGGGTGGTTTCTTATGGCCCCACATTGGGAGGTGCAGAGAAGCTGTTTCCAAGAGACCTTACAGCAGTCACTAGTCCTGGGGCTGGTGTCCTCAGCTTGCTCAGCCTGATGATGTGAATGCAGAAAGTCCAGCACTGAATGGAAAACATTTCAAACAAGGTAATCTGAGCACACTTGCACAAACACACTGGAGCCAGCCAAGCCCACAGCCAGGAGTTATAAAATTCCTATTTATTTAAATGTCTTTGAATAGAGTTCACATACTCTTTGAGATTTCAGTTTAAAAAGAAATAGTTTTGATTGTATTTCTGCACCACAGTTCCTCCCATAAAAGGTCACCTTTCTCCAAATGTGCCTTCAGATTGGAAGATGTAGTCCTGGTTTTTCGTTTTGCTCCTTCAAAGTTTTAGTTGTTCGTTAAAGTCCTCGTTGAACTGCTGTACTTTAAGTACTGGGTTTTAACTCTGGCCTCTGGAAGGAAATTATATATCTTTTCATGTCTAATAAGGGCTGCAATTTTGTTAGGTGAAGCAGCTGGCAGTTTTACAATGTCTGATGCCCGTGACTTTCCCTGCAACTGCATGGAGCCCAAAGCTGACAGCTCCTTAAGCAATTTTTATTTTTTTCTTCTCCAATGAAATAGTAGTAGTGTATCAAGCCATGAACTCATAGTGGATGCAAATATTTATCAGATCTGCTGCAGACGGTGTCCACTGGATGTTAATTTGCCAGAAGGATGAATCCTGTTGTGTCTGGTTAGCAGGCACTTCTCAGAAGCAAAATAAGGAGACCTTCATCTTGGGTTTGAGGAAAGCTCCCAGTAAAGGCTCGTCTTGTTTCCTTAAGTAAATTTCTTCAGCTCTGTCCTCCAGAGGCATCTCAGAGTACCCCTCTGGAGCTCTCACAACAGAACAAAACAAAAAGGGCTCTTGTCTGATAGTACTTTGAAGAGGCAGTGATTTTTCTTACCCCTTGCTTAACTAGCGGGTAATCGGCCATCATCTCGCACAATGCAAGGCTTTGTTTTTATTTGTTTATTTTTTAATTGAGCTAAATGCCTTTTCTGCTTTCCTGCTGCCTCTGATCTCTGCTGGAGAGAGCAAATCTTAGCAGCCTGGAACATCACACATTTCTCTGATGGCTTTCGGCTCCCATATGCTCTGGTTCAGTAACAGTTTTGGCTGATCACTGTGACAGCAAAACACCTTTTTTATTTAAGCTACAGCTTTCTAGAAATACGTCTTTGGGCTTAATCAACATAACCTTCAGCAGTTCTTTGAAACACGGGATCTAAAAGCCATGAATGTCAGAAACACTTTATGGCTTGTGGGAGTCTTTAGCGCTTCTGACAGATAAAAGTGGAGGAGGGAGGAGGAAGCCATCAAAAAACAGGCTGGAATGGGATTTTTGCTGGTAGCTGACAGTTGGGCCCTTGCATTGGAAAAGACAGGCTACCAAAGGAAAAAAAAAAAATATGAGTAAGAAAGCAAAGGGTAATGTAGCCCTGAGCACAGTGTGATGAGCAGCCGGTTGGGTTTTATGCAGTTCATGCTTCGCAAGCCGTCCGTGCGTGCCGAGCTTAGGCACCTTTTACCAGTAGAAATAGTCCTCTGCAGAAAGGTCTTTCTGATGTGAGAGCTCTTGGTTTATTATTAGAATACTTGTGGTGTTGTTATTTTTAAGAAAGAGAGGAGAAAATGAGAATAAATTACAGGAAAATGTCAGGCACTGCTGAAAACTGAGGAGTAGCAAGGGTGCCTCTTTGGCATTTTTGGAGGCAAGCAAGCACCGGCAGCAGGAATAGTGCCAGCATGCAGTTTCCATAGGCTTCAATTTCTACTTTCACCTATTTTTAAATATTTAAAGTTTAATGTTTAATTTTGGATGACGCTGAAGAACAAGAATCAAAATACAAAAATTCACATTAAAGTGCCAGTTGCAGCAAGTAGGTATCAATAATGTAAGTGGGATGGGACTGAATGGCCACGGTCTTTCAAGAAATGTTTTTCCATTTCTCTTGTGTTCCCTGTCTAGACAAGATTTATTAAACAATCCTCTGAAGGGATTGTCCTTCACCGCTACCTTTTATTATTGGTGGAAGCCAATTTGAGGTTCACTTTGTTGTGTGAGGGGCCGGTTCCCTCATGTGATTGATGAGCTGGATGGGAAGTGATTAGACTTTTACAAGCCCACGCTGCTTGGAACAATACTGCCAGGGAAAAAAAAAAAGAAAAGGCTGTTCTTCAAATTTCAGATTCATTGCCTATTATTTTCAAGCTTCGGTTTCTCTTTCCCACTCTTCGGAATCCCCTCTTTTTTCTGGCTTGCTTTGCAAGATAAGGAGAGAGAGTGGAAGAGGAGAGAGTGGAAGACGTGCGTGGTGCAGCCAATAGAGGTAACCGTAGGAGGAAAAGCTGCCAGCTGTTGTGGGCAGTCTTACTTTTTTGCTTTATTGTTATTATTTTTTTATGAAGACTGATAGTGATTTGCTCTTGACACACTTCCCCAGAGGTCTGCTATTCTTCAAAGGATAGGGAATAAACTGGGCAAGCTGGAACAAGGCTGGTAGGAGGAACAGTAAGGCAGGTAGGACAGATGTGCTCTTTCCCTAAATACAGGGGGAAGGGCAACAAAACTGGTGAGGGGTCTGGAGCACAAGTCTTGTGAGGAATGGGTGAGGAAGCTGGGCTTGTTTAGTCTAGAGAAGAGGAGGCTCAGGGAAGACCTCATCGCACTCTACAACTTCCTGAAGGGAGGTTGTGAAGAGGAGGGGGTTGGCCTCTGCTCCCAGATAACTAATGACAGGACTCGAGGGAATGGCCACAAGTTGCACCAGGGGAGATTTAGATTAGATGTCAGGAAAAACTTTTTCTCCCAAAGAGTGGCTAGGCACTGGAATGGCCTGCCCAGGGAGGTGGTGGAGTCCCCATCCCTGGCAGTGGTCAAGAACCGTCTGGATGAGGTGCTACAAGACATGATTTAATAGCTTTGTGGGTAGTGTTGGTGACAGGAGGATGGTTGGACTAGATGATCTTGTAGGTCCTTTCCAACCTTGGGTTTCTATGAATCTATATTGGGGCTGTAAGTGTGAAAGCCCTTTGCCCTCTGCAAAGAGCATTTACTGGATCATCCCATGGTTTGCATGAGATGATGGTGGAGCAGAGGCTTTTCTCCCAGGGATTCCAGCAAACCTGGCATCTGATTGTATGTAACAGGCAGCTTTGTTCCCGCCTGTGATTGGGATCTGGAAAGCCTTCCGAGAGGCAGAAATGCAGGTCTCCCCATCTTCTTCTGGCTCTCACCCAAGCCACCCATTTGCCTTTAGCACACTTGTTGGTGTCTTACACTAAGACCTCTGTTCCTTCTCTTCTGGGTACCTAGCAGAGATTTTCATCCTAGAAACCTAAGAAGGTGCATAATTATCCTTACGTCTAGGATTCCTAATTTAATTCCTCTTATTCCTCCTGTTTTCATTCAAGGGTTTCCAAGCATTCTTTTTTTTTCCTTTTTTTTTTTTTTCCCTTTCTTTTTTTTTTTTTCCTTTCTTTTTTGAAGTCATTCTCAGGAGACCTCTAAATCTTCTCTGCTGGAGCAATGACAAATTTAAACCAGACAGCTGTTTTTCTTTAGCGCCTCTGAGAACCACTGATGAAAGCTGAAACATAAACTATACAGCAAGCAGGTATTACAGTGACTGGGAGAATCCTATTCCCCTGGTAAAAGTCAAATGAATTATTCCATTTTAGCTTTAAAACTGAGCTCTTTATGCACATGCCAGAGCCTCAGGGGACTGAGCCCTGTCGGGGCTGTTAGCTGAACGTTGTCACTGGGGCAAAACGGAGGCAATACCCAGCCTAGCACCTTTGGGGAAAATCATGCTGGAGAGGTGATCAGGAGCAGCTCTAGCTCTGCTTATGGCTTTGTGGCATCTCTGATGTAATTTAATCTTGTTAAGCTGGAGCAGAGCTCGGAGTGTGGGTGCTCTTTTCTGGCATTAAAATGATGCTTCATCAGTATTTTGTCCTGCAGTAGATGATAATGCTTTTGCAATGGGGAACAAAGGTAATGGATGATGTTTTATAAATGTGAGACCTAACAGAGGCAGTAGCCACCTGGGTGAGGAATGTTCCAAAGGAGAATTTGTGACCAGGAGAACCACACTCCTGTAAAAGCCATTCAAATATTTGACACTTCAGCTTGTGACTGAACTGGGAAAGAATTAGGAAAGTCTTACGGGATTGACCCAAATGAGAAGTCCTTTTTCTTTTTTTCTTCCTCAACAAAAAAAACATTCTGAAAAATGTTGCTCTGTGACAATTGATTTTTTTTTCTCCAATTCAGATCAAAATGAAGAAGTTCTTAATTTGTTTTAAATAACACATTCAGGTAAACTGCACAAGAACGAGCACCTTGATTTTTTCAAGTGTGTTTTTCCTTGTCCTCCCCAATTGGAGCTATTCTCCATTTTCAAGATTAACATTCAATTTACTTTGGTCAACCAAAAATTGATTTTTTTTTCCCCCCTACTGATATGTTTATCCTTTGAAAGCTTTCTCCAACATAATAAGGATAGATTTTTTTTTATGGCATTTTATCAAATCTGCCTTCTCTTCACTGGGTTAAAATTTGATAGAAACAAGTTATTCATAAAAACGCAGGTAATTTTTTCTTGTACTAAAAAGAGCTCTTGCCTCTGTAAGAAATATAATAAATAAAAGGAAAAAGATCACAGATATTGTAATAAAATTAGTAAATGTGTGTATCATTGAATTTCATTGAAATTATTGTAAATGGTGCTATTACATTGTTTAATTATGTACAATTAGCCCAGGAATTGCTAAGTCCCTGCTGGAGCCTTTTCTCTTAAATTTATAATAGGTCATGGTAGAGTATGTTTCTTATTACTGTCATGGGGGCACTAATTAAACTGGATCCAGTCTCCCACATTGACTGTTTTTATCCATAGAATAACTTATTTATGTACAAATAGTTCTTCTTTGCCATATTTATCTGGTGCTTGGAGCAGGCATAGAAGAGATGGCAGAATTTATAGTCCATTAAAGCATTTTCCATCAAGTGTCATCTGCGAAAACTGTTCTGGGCACATAATGCAGGAGCAAGGGGAATGTACCTTTGGTGAGCCTTGAAAAGACTTTTCTTGTGGCCCACAGCCTGGCAAAGCTCTGGGGATTTGTGCAAAAGAAGCCAGCAAAATTAGCAGGTGTTTTTTACATGTGTGTGTGTGTATCTGTATCTGTGCATTGAGAATCCTTCTCCAGAAAACCTGGGAAATACAGTATTTTGGGTTTGCTCCCAGAAGTTTTTATGGTTTCTCTCAGAGAGCTGAGAAAGAGCTGGGAGCTACACAGCACAGCAGAGAGGTGTTGCTTTGCTGGATGACCCTGCAGGTAGAGAGGCATGTAGTAAGTCTGGCCCTTGCGAGGCTGAACTGACACCGTTAAGTTGCCCACGCAGGAAAGGTGGCAGAAAGCATGGGAGGTGGAAGAGCTCATCATCATTCATTTCCAACCTGAAATCCCTCAAATGCTGGAAAGGAATCCAGTCCTTGCAAAGACTGGCATACTGTTCTGGTGGATCCAAGGATTTTGCCTTCTGAGGCATTTCAGAGCTCACTCAATAATATGATAAATAATTTATTTGCTGATACTTTTCCCAGCCTGCTCTATATGCACCTCACACAGGCAGGATGTGAAACCGGAACATGTGCTTCCTGGAGGTTAGCTTTGCAGAGAGGGAGGGCAGCAAGAAACAAGCACAAAGTTCAGCTGAAGCCTTTTCTGTGAACTCAACTGCCTTAGGCTTGTGCCAAGGAGAGGAGGATGGAACTGCTGCAGAGCCTGGAGGAGGCTTCAGGTGTCGGCGCGACCTATTAGGGTAAGAGGTATGTGCATAGTGCTGTGCAGGGGTAACAGCTTCTGCCTAGACTCAACAGCTCTCTGTTGTGTTTGAGCTTGAACCAGATGGGACTTTGGATTCTAGAAAAGGCAAACGCCCTTGCAATCTTTCTCTGCCCATCTTTGAACACAAACTGAGTGTGATTTAAGCATGTGCGTGCTGTACCCATGGAGGTCAGCAGTGCAACTGTCTTACCACCTCTTTGGGCCAGGAGATCCCTTTGCCTCACATCCTTTACATACCCTGCATCTTGCTCCTGAAACACCAGGCATTGCATCAGAGGGTGCAGCAGCACACCAAACTCACATTGGTGGTTCCTGGCAGGCATGGTACTCGTGGACGTGCTGGAGCTATTTTAGCAAACAGTGTCAGGTGTGTGCAAATTTATTCAAAACTGTTTCCATCAGCGGAGGAGTACATTATTTATGATTCCATTTTCTTTTCTGTTTGAAGAGCATTTATCAAATCAATCAGAGAATTCATTAGGTAATTATTATTTTTTCATTATTTGCCTAAGCCTTGGTGTATTTACCCCGCACAAATAGAAAAGCCACTAGTAAATGGGATCAGGAGCTTGAAATATCCATTTTCCTCCCCGTAGCGCAGAGGAGCAACCCAGGAGTGACTCCATAGTATGACAGCTAGCAATGTAGTTGTGGTATATGAGAAGTGACGGGACACTGTCGAGTGTCATTTGTCATCTGTGGCCTGAGTCAGATCGCCTCTGCTCCGAGCTGGTGGATGGCCAGAGATGATTCATGCCCCATTTCACATATGTGCAAGTGAGGCACCGAGAAGTTGTAAGTCAACATATACAGAAGGCTCTGAGCAGCTTAACCCCCAGCTCAATCCTGTTGTGCAGGGTCTCCTGTGTCGTTGTTAGTGTTCCATTCCACATGGCATAAGGTGCCACCTTCACCATCACCTGGTGGTGGTTGTGGTTAGAGCTTCCCATGGAGCCACAATTCCTCTGCTCTTTCCTCTTAAAGGGGTCTGCTTTTTTTGTTCAAACTGGCTCACTTGATGATTTTGCCATGTTTGGCCAGCGGTGGGTGGCCTGGATGGCCATCAGGCTTGCAGACCAGGAGCAGCGGGGACAGTGACACCACATTTAGTGCATGGTTTCTTTAGTTTGTGATTTGCTGCCTACTGACCTGCACTGGCAGGGAGGAAACATGTTCCTGCAGGGTGAGGTTATCTCAGGTGGACAGGGACCTTCCTAGTGAACGGGGCCACCGAAATGTGGTTCTTCCCATTTCTGGGTGCAGGGAAACTCCTGGGCCAGACCTTGATGCCAGATGAGGCGAGTCAGATGTCAGGTGCTGACGAAGTGAACGGGGAAGTTATAGCAGCATCACATCAGGCTGACTTAAGCTCCTGTAAAAAAAGCAGCAGTTCTTGATGTGCTTCAAGAGTACCCAAAGGTGAGGAGCCAGGGTAGGTTTGGGTTTCAGAGTCTTTTCCTAGACTCTGATCTACCCAGGCTAAAGGGATTGCTGGGAAGGTTATGATGCAGCTGTCTCCATGACCTGTGTACCCACCTCACCCACCCCCTTTATGGGGTTTATTTTCAACTGAACGTTGGGTTTCCTTCTTACCAGCTGCTTGCAGTGTCTGAGGTATCTCTGTCACAGTGTTAATGAGAAAGCTTTGTGGTTTGTTTTTCTCCAGGTGACCTGGCTATTCTGAAAAGCACTAAGGGCCACTGAACAAAAATGTATAATGTATAATTAATGCAATAATTGTATAATTTTATTCCCCTTTTCATCAAAGTTGCTGTACACAGTGCATGTATTAAATTATGACTACAGTGCTGTTTCCCAAGACAACTACTGAAGATGAGTTAGGAAGACCTCAACAGACTATTCCAGTTAAACATTTTCTTTGCAAAATAAATACAGGCTGTCTTGTGAATAAGGATGAGATTAGCTGAAGTCATTAATTAAAATGACTTTTCAAAAGGAAGCTGTAAATGGAATAATTCATGACGTACGGCATCAAAATTTTCCTTGCTGTGAAACAGTTTTCATTTTTTTAATATTTACTCTCTGTTGCTATTAAAAACCACTTGTAAGTTCAGAAGTTCTTTTTTGGTGAGTCCCTCCTGGTTTTCTACCTTGTCTTTTCCTACACCATCATCTGTTGTCCCTCCCAGGTTTTGGAGAGAGACAATAGTATAGTTGTGCCCAAGTCATTTTTGTCTCCCTCCAGCCTTGTCCCTCCCAGAGTTTCTCGTCACTGTAGGGTTCAGCTCAGTGCCCAAGGCGGCCAGCTTTCACCTGGAGTTATCTAATAAATTAGAAAGAGATTGCAGCACTGGGGGTCTCTGAAGCAAGGAGAGCTCGGTATTGCTGCTGGTTTTCTATGAGTGTGTGAGTATCACTGGTGCGTGCAGATCATAGGATCTGTTGTGAGAAGTCCTGACAGCAATCTAGAGACCTGAATTGTAAAATAGGGCATAGAAAAGTGTAGGGGTCCTTTGTTTTAACCCTTTATTGTCACGTTTATTTGTTTTCCTTATGTAGTTCAGTATGGAAACTCTTAAAATCTGTGTTGCACACAGATTGAAATGATACTTTATGATGGATGGAAGGGATTAAACTGAAGTTAAAAAAGAAAACTTTTAAGAGGTTTTCTCAGAAATTCAGAAACAGAAAATGGGATGGTTTATTCTCATAGCTTTTCCCTAAAGCTTGGAGCAATTTGTTTAAACATCGATTTTAACATATATTTTCCTACATTTTTTTCTTCCAGTGGGTTAATTTCCATTCCTTGTCTGGTGCGCCTGTTAATTTTGCACGCTATCACAAGCCTAATTCTCCTCTGTTTCAAATGAATATCATATAAATTAATTGCCATATGATTACCATGTAATTACATTGTGACTCATGACAGTTTAGACAAAGTATCATAGCTACATTTTAAGAAATGATAAATGTTTGACTAATGTGTCAGAAAAATGTAAATATATTGTGATTATTGTGGCACTTTTAAACGCATTAATTCTCTTGCTAGTTTCTGTAAACTGTCAGTCATTCTGTAGCAAAGAGCAGTCAATCCAAGCACCTAAATTTATCTGTGTTGAAGTAACGTTTAGCATTTGGGAAGGTTTTTGCACTGAGAGTCTGAGAGGATGTATGTGGCCTGAGTCTCACTGCAGGATGACAAGTGATCTTGGGAGACCTGTATCTTCCAAGTAAGCTGCTTATTAAATAAGTTTATTCTGTTACGCAGTTCCAGTTACCATTTGCTGCATTTCACAGCACATGCACAATTTCATTCCAGCTCAGTGTTAGGGCCATCACTTAGTCTTTACTACCTGGGGGCTCTCTGCTTGCAGGGGCATCTCCACTGCCCAGGACCTTGATGTTGGCCATGAGACTAAATGTATAGTTGCTACTTGTGATAGCAGCCATGTTGTCTGTGTCTTTCCCCATCTCTTGCTCTCTCCTGTTCTCCAGAGGTGCAGAAAAATATAGTTAACTATTGTTTAAGCACATACCTTGGTCTGTGGCAGGGCACTAACTGGAAACTAGAGCCCAGCATTTTGACGGCAGAGCATTGTCCTGAGGGCTGCTGTGGGACTGGGATGAGAAGGAGTGCAGTTATTCACAGCTATGGCTTCTGCGTGGCCGTGGAGCAAAAATCGATGCTGTGAGCAGTCCAGCTGCTGGTGCTCACAAAGGCTTGGGTGAAACGATGCTTTGGCTGTCCAGCTCTGATGATCCCTTCTGACACTAATCAGAAGGAAAGGGACCTGCTCCATTAATGATCAATAAATGAAGTTCTGTCTTCAGTTGAAAATTAGCACTGTTTTTCATCATATTAACTAAGTTTCTGTTCAATATGTCTCACGGTCAGCGTAGACAGGAATAAACCTTTTTAACAGCTGCCATGAGGTGTCAGAGACTCCTGTTGATGGCAAAAACGTGTTTAGCATTGAATTGCTTAAAGTAGCATCTTAAGTTTAAATTGCTCTGAGCTCTGTAAAGGTATTAGGAAAGCATAACAGCCATGCCAAGGAAGTCACCGAAAGCCAGATAATGGATGTTTGGTTTCAGTTATGAATAACTTCACCCCTGATTTTGTGATGTCACTTAAAGTGAAGTGTCCATAGCAAGACAGCAAGATTACTAAAGAGCCTTTTGCTGTTTTTTAGCTTTCTTCCATGCTTGTATGTCACCACCAAACTATAAAGTCAGGATAAGCTGAATTATCTAGACCTACAGTGATGTTGGAAGCTTTTTGTCTGTGCGGGTGGCAGCACAGTGTTGCGGGAATTTGGGCTGGGGACATCTCAAGGGCTTATCTCATCCTCTTCTGCATGTCAGTGGCTGCTGCTCTGCACTTGGTCCTGCTCCTATGCTACTTGAGGTTCTTGCCAAGGGTTTAGAAGGGCTTTCTGAGCAATTTCAGAGAGGGACAGATCTGCTTATAGCTCTCCCCCCCACCTTCCTTAATACTTGGTCCTAGGAATTTTTTGGGGGGTCTGAATTAGCAGACCAGTTGCTGCTGCTTTCCCAAGGAAATTAAATAGCCATCAGTTGCAGTGAATCACTGAACTGAGCCAGCGGGACAATGTCCTGTGCTCACTCAAAGCCCTGGAGCAAGACTGCTAGCAGTTGACAGCAAATAAACAGGTAAATCCCTTAAAAAAAAAAAAAAAAGTGAGCTGTGCAGTTTGTGAGACAGGAAAGAAGGGGAATATTTCTGGTGAATTTACAATCTGGAAATGATCAGCCCCATGACTTAGGGTCCCCTTCCTTGATGATGAGTGACAACTGAGTTACGGATCTGCCTCTGATGGGCTCTGAAAGGGAGGGAGCGTAGCTAGCCAGGCTGTGGGGAGCTACTGAGGCTGTAGGCGTTTCTGAGCCACCCAATTACAGTGATCCAGCTGGAAGCCAGTGTCCCAATGCCCTATAAACCCACCTTTAGAGAAATTGTTCCTATTCTGTAGCTGCAGTAAATGCTAAATCAAGTTGCCCCAGTTCTGGTAGGTGTTGAACTTCAAAAGCCTGTGCAGAGCTTGTTTAAATATTAACAGTGTCGAATATGGGCAGTTTCTTTCCCCTTCCTCCTTGCTCTCCTTTTATTAGCTGAGAAAAGTGGGGAAGAGAATAAATTGAAAGGCTTGGCTAATTGCCTTAATAATGAAATGCGTGATTAGACCAATTAGAGAGGTAGGATAGAAATGCTGTGTGTGTAGGTAGTGCATGCTCAGCATACACAGCCCTTGAAAACAGGAGCCATTAACCATCAGGGAGTCAAGAAAAGAACCGTGTGTTTCCTTGGCTCAAAAACTCTGGTTTGAGTTTGCTGTGGCCAAAGCCAGGTCACCTTTGTCCTCCTGACTTTAATTTGTGCTAAAGTTGCTAATTCTCTTCTCTCATGCTATTCTCATTGTAAATCTAACATTCCATCCATTTCTCCCCCCTTGCATTTTGCCTTGTTGCTTTTCCTCTGCTCCTTCCAAAGAGACCTGGCTGTGTAGCCCTCAAACACTGGTGCAGGTTGGTCTCGAAATTAAAATCCTGGATTGTTTTCTAGAGGCGTGGAAGCTTTGTTCAAACAGAGCAACTGCAAGGGAGCTGCCAAGTGAAGTTGAATGGGCAGATCCTCAGCTGGTGTGGGTGAGCACAGGTCCCGTGGTTTTCTCAAAAAGCATGCAGGCTTGTCACGGCTGATCACCTGTGGGCCCATTTCTTCACAGGTTCATGAAAGAAGATAATTTAGATGGTCTCTACTGCATGATAGATAATGGGCAAAAGCTCTATTAGCAATCTGGTGATGCATTACCCTGACTCGGCCACTGTTCCCACGTTGAAGTCTTTATACTCCCAAGTACTTTTAAGATGTATGGTAATGCGTGATTTTTGGTACTAGTGCCAGGTGTCTTAAAGAGATTTCATTTAGATAAATTATCGGCCAGATATGGATATATAAGAAGTAATAAATCACAGAAAATCAGCTATTTCAGTCATACATTGTCATATGTACAGTATAGTCCAAAAGGAAAAATCTGTTTTGTTTTGGTCTTTTAATTGAACGAGAAGGTGGTGCAAAGACACAGTAAAAGATAGGCCAAATGGTGTGTTAAATTGCAACTTTGCGAGCTAAGTTTTACATTCTCTTTTATCTGTACCTTTGAGAAAAGACATCGCCGTTTCAGTGAGTAAATTGAAAATGACCATTTTCTGACAATTGCCAGTATTTCCTGCTAAATGTGGTGTACAGCTTCTTGAAAGGTTAGAACACATCCTGTGGTTGGTGCCACAGATGCGTGATCACAGCTGTGGATGCCTGAGGTACCTACAGCAATTGTTGGCATGGAAAAGCAAGACTGAGATAACATTTATGTGTCTGCACAGTGTATACATGTGAATCATGGTGGAAAGCAGCTCATCTGCCCCATCCACATAGATCACCGACATCAGAAAACCTTTCCTTAGTCATTGTGTACCAGAAACTTAAGAACTACTGATCTGCACCTTGGAGAGTTTTATCTTTCCCATCCTGCCGCACGGAATGTTTTTGATGCTACTGGTCAGTGTGGATCCTCCCCAGGAAGAGGCTCCTCCATTTCTCCTCAAAGGGACATCCCATTCTTTCCCTCGTTTTTCCCCTATGTCCAGATCACGCGCTCAGAGTCCTTTTCCTGCGGTGCTGCGCCCACGATTCTTGCCTTAGGAAGATGTTGCCATTCCAGACGGATTTTTCTGTTTCCTCCCATGAAGTAATGTAATAGGGATTTTCTAAAGTTCTGTTGTTGTTGGGAAATGCTGGTTTTACCCAATCAGCATCTTTCAGAGAAACCTATCAATGGGCTGGGGATCTGGTTTCAACTGCAAACTGATTTTTTTTATCTTTGAGTGACTGAAAAGTAGAAACACTGTTTTCCAGCCGGGTCTATTCATGTTACCTTACAGAAGCATGTTAGCATGAAGATCATGGTAACTGAAATTAAAATGCAAGAGAAGGCTGTGCCAGTTAATTCAGTGAGGTCTGATGGGTGGCATTTTTAACTAGTGTGCGTGATGTGAAAGTCACCTATTCCTCACTGTACACAAGACTCAAAAGTGGGTGGCTAATGAGGAGGGAAAAATTAAAACTGGGGCAGTTTTTAACATACCCCGTTCTATTTGAGCATTCAGAGTGTACAGCTCTACATTTTTTACATTGTTCCTTAAGACAACATGCTTTCAGGACTGTCATTTCTCCCTGTCTTGTATTTCTTGCTGGTTAGTCCCTACTTCTGTGCAAACTTTGTTATCCTCCCCACAGTATGGGTGAGCTGAGAGTGAGAGCAAGGTTTTACTCACAGAGCGCCTCTTTGTCCACAGGAAGGCACAAGCATCCTCTGTTACTTGCCCAACGCTGGGGGCAGTGGCAACATTTCTGCCATGCTTCTCATGGAGATAGTTTACTGTATCTGCTACTTCCCATCACTTTGTGATACCGAGCAGTGTCAGTTCTCGCTTTTTGTTTTCTACTATTGCATTTTCAATTACAGGTGCACGTTGGTATGTTGTACTTGAGGGCTGTTCTTTGGATTGCTGAGGGTTATGCATAAGCAGGCAGAAATGAAGATGCTGTATTGAGTAACGTGATATTCAAGGGCCTTGTTTCAGATTTATGGTGATGAATGAGAGAAGGGTTACAGAACAGAGCAGACCTGTGAGTCAGCTTAGCCACAAGAAAATACTTGACACAATAGGAAAGCATGGAATTAAAAGTAACGTGCTTACCTCAAGTACGGTACTTTCTATGTAAGAGCTAGTAGTTGTTTAAATAGAGTGAATTTAAATTGTACTGCCATTTGGCACAATAGTACTTAGGCTAATTTTATCAATTACAGTGTAAACCTGTCAGAAAGAATGTTGATTAGGGACACACTGTTTGGCTAGGGAGTGACGTGGCAGATTCAAATAGGCGCTTAGTGCCTAGTTATTAGCTTTATTAAGTGGAATGTTTTGCTTATAACTCGCCCAAAGGCTTCCAGGTTTAAACCAAGCAGTGTAGTGTGTGTTTACCTCATGTGCACCTGTAACTTGCTGCAGGGGATATGGGGAAAGGTAGGAATCAAGTCTGGAGGTGCTACAAAAAAGGTGGGTCCCACTGCTTTAGTTTCACTTCGATGTCTGTAGTATGATGCAATCCCTGCTGCACTAGGATGGAATTCTTGCAGTACAGTTCTTTTTCCTCTCCGGACTTCAGTTTTCCTCTGCACCTGAGCAGTGTCAGTGTTCACATTATAGTGAATCTTGGGTATTGCTGGCCGTCCTAATCTAAGCCACTGCCCAAACCTCTGTCTAGTAATAAATTCGTCCAAGAAGAGAGATGGATTTTTTCAAGACAGGCATTTTTAATGTCCAGTTACATTTATTTGCGTGGAAATTGCTGAGGATTTAGACAGCCCTGTTATGGTGTGCTTTGCCGTGCTCTGGTTTAAGACATGTCCACCTACAGCTGCCTGTCCAGCTAGCAAAATCCCCTCAGGTTGTAGCTACTCAACTTTATTGGCCAACATTTGAGCAAAATCCCACCTCCACTGGCAGCTTAAGGCAAGAGCTGGCATTCTTGACCTGGGATGTGTCTGGGTTGTGAGCGCTTGGTCCTCGGTCACCTTCTGCTGACGCTACTGCTTCAGGGCTATAGCACAGACGGGCTGACTGGACACGTCCAAACCCTCAAACTGACGCAGCAAGACTCAGGAGGGGCCATCTGTCACTGCCCAAAGCCCTCTTACTCTGAACGCAGAAGGAATTTCAAAAATCAGAGGAGGTAATTGCTTTAGTTACTCTTCCAAGCTTCACCCAGCAGTCGCTGCTCAGCCCAGCACGTGCTATCCTTGCATGAGCCCGGGCTTTCTCCAATTACAGGGGCTCTTGTCTTACTTTTCTGCTTCTTCCTCAGTTTCTCTGGGCTCTTCAGTTTCCCACGCACATGCTGTCCCTCACCACATTTGCAGACCTCATGCAGCTGAGACGTGGACATGCCTTTTGTTTCAGTGGCATCTGCTGCACCCCAGACACTGGCCCCAGTTGCTTTTTCTGTTTATCCCAAAGGAGGGGCAGCGTCTGTCCTCACTAGTTTCAGCATTTATTGTCTCCAGGCCTCCTGCCTCCCCTGCAGTGGGAGTTGGAAGGTATGGCATTGGCCAAAGGCAGACTGCCATGCACTAAATGGTGGAGATAGAAGGAAATGTCTGACAGTGACAGCTGCCTGTTTCTCCAGCTCTCCAGACAACCCTGTAGTCTTGAATGGGCATTGAATTCCTCTGACTTGGAGCATAAAATGTCTGACACTGGTGAGGTCTTGATCTTCTGGTGGAAATCATACTAAGTGTTTAGCATAGGTGTCTTTGTCAAGATGACTGAGATTTTGCCTGTGGTTTTTTGTGTGCTATGTAAAGGATGGGATTTTTGCTTAAAATTAATAGTATTATGGGAAGCGTTGGTGGAAAAATAATTCCTTTTGTATGGAAGGTCTGAGGACTTCCCCTTCTATCATGTTGGTTATTGGAAGGAGTTATGAGCCAAGAAGTACATAGGGCCCCGATTTGCTTGCTTCTACTCCTTGGTTACAGTTTTATGGTAGAAGATAGCAGCCATTTCAATATTGAGGTTTGTTTTGGCTTTGGTTTTTTTTTCAGGACAGAGCATGTGAATACGTATGTGTCATCTTTGAAAACTATACTTGCTTGTTTAGTCCTGGAATGAGCGTAGTGTGGCATTCTCTTGCTTGACCACAGCCTTTTTCAAAGAAATGGTGCCGTGACCAAGAAACTCTTCAGCTCTTCACTGAACCCTTTGGCGTGGAGTGCTATCTCCTGCCTTACTGACCCGAGGTGGAGTCACAAAATTCTAGCAGTTATTAGTCCATTCTTGTCCTTGCTTTGACTCATTCGTGGTTGTTTGCCATTGGTACTGTAGGAAAATCCTTGCGGGGAGAAGAGGGGTGGTAGTTTGGGGATGTGCTGGGCTGATGGTGCTGCTCCTTGGTGGGCTGGTGGTCCAGGCAGCGCTCCAGGCTGTACCCATCTGTTTGCATCTGTTTTCTGGAGCTACAGGGATGGCCTCACCGAGATCAGTCAATGACTTGCACAAAACCCCAGAAACCCAGCTCCAGTATTGTAGCTTTATATACCTTAATCAGTAGTGCCTTGATGACTGCAGGGTCCCTAGCCATTTCTGGTGCAGCTATTACATCTGGTTTGAAAGACACAAAACCCCCAAACCAATATTTTTTAAAGATTCTTGTGGTATGAATCATAAGATTTGAGTGTATCCTAATTTTGTTTGGGTGTCTAACAACCCTGGTTCCAATACTAGACGTATTAACTCTGTCCAATCTAAATAATTTCTAGAACTACAAAAATGCATATCCTAATTTTATTATCCGCATATCCTAATATCCACATATCCTAATTTCCACATATCCTATTATCCACATATCCTAATATCTATACTGGACATACAAGCTCTGCCCAAACTAAGTAAGTTCTAGAATCTCATCAAATACCTTTAGGTGCTGAAGGCCAGATGTGCTGTTAGTGTAAATCAGCTGAACTTGACTGCTGCCAGTGGTGCTGTACAAGATTTTGTCTGCTAAGCAGCTGGTTTCTTGGAGCTGAGACCCCATAAACTAACCTTCAGCGTGATTTCAGAGGAACCAGCGTCCCTATGCATCTGTAAGTACTGATAGTCTCTGCCTGAGGTTTTTCTTCTGTCATATGAAAGGGTTAAGTACATACAGAGGTACACTTAAGCTTGTAACCTGTGTATTGGAAGAGACCTGTTGTTGAAACTACCACCTAGTTCACTAGGAGCAAAATCCACAGCTTTGTGAAATTCAGTGGAAAATTGCCTTCAAGGAGCATTAACTCAGGTTCTTGATGGGTGTCTTTGCTCTTTATTAAGAAAGAGGGGAAAAAATAAAATAAAACCAACTTTAGATGCTAGAGTCACTTTTTGATTTTCTCTACAAGTTTGAACTTGTCCAGTATGTGGCGTATTTTACTTTTTTATTTATTTCTACTGAGGCAGAACTAGATTTAGGCTTAGTTCTAGGCTCCAGATGGTTTTTAGAAGGTGATCACATTTACGGTCCCAAGATTTGTGCATGGCTGTCTCCCCCTCCATGCCTTGCAGCTAAACCTGGCTCCCTCAAATGTGTGCTTCTGGACATGCTTTATGGCATTGCACAGTTCCTATAAAGGCAATTATCTCTTTCTGCAAAGCCTTTGGCGGGATTTTTGCCTCCACCAGATTTCCCCCGGCCAGTGTGAGATGGCAGTGTAATTTTTCCTGTTGCCTGGGCCTGTGTCGGTGTCTTGGGGGAACAGAGTGGTGATGGCCAGTTCTGCAGCCTGGTCTGATTTTGTCCTGGGGTCACTGGTGGTTGTTTTCATCCAGTCCTCCAAGGTCCAATGGTGCCGCAGTTATCCCAAGCTGCCAATGGGGCTGAGAGGTTTGGAATATCAGGCATCATATGGTACAGCCGAACGGCGGCTCAGCTGGGGAGGGGAAATGCGCCATAATGCTTTTAAATCATGTGGGTTGTGTTTTATCAAATTAGTCTGAATTACCTGATCTTAAAATGAGAATTTCTGCTGCTCCGAGTCAGCTTACTGTCAGAGGCTCATGTAAAAATGCAAGTGACCCTCTGGTTCTCCCTCTTGGAGGCTGGAGCCCATGTGTGGGTGCCTGCTGCTTTTCCCACCCACCATGGTGTCGGAGAGACGCGGTCTGTAAATCTCTTGCTGCTCTGATTTGCACTTAGCTTCATGCTGCGTCTGATAGTTTTATTTTCAATGCTGTAGTATAACAGTGTGTTATTTTGTAAGAGGAGCACTGTGTTATCCAGCCCATCGCTTCCTCTTCCCTTTTTGCTTTTTCTTTGCAAAGACAAGCTGTAAACCCAGCTTTTTACAGTAATGCAGGAGCATCCGTGAAGTGGGCTAAGGCACGATCTGCCCTTCTTATGCCATCTCTCTGTTCTTGTGACCTGAGCTGAAAAGGTGTGTGGATTCTAGTTTTCATTTGCATCTAGAAAACCCTTGTTTTAGCAATAAAGTATGCAGAAGCTATTTGCTTGAGGTTTAGGCTACCGAAACCTTACTGAATGCAGGTACTGATGATGGAGAATGGCACGAGGAAGTATGTCTAATCTTTTCTTAGTATATTTGGTTTTCAGCTCGCTTGTGTTAAGCTTTACAGTTTTTGCATCTGGTATGTTATTTTGGTTTCATTTTTAAAGTGTTCTGTGTTACAGATTAGCTCACATGAGAATGATTTGTTTTCTCCTTTTTGTTTCTTTCCAAAGCAATAAGGCATCTGGCTGCTACTAGCATGAATTATCAAGTTGCATCCTTTTAACCCTCCTCATCATTTTATTTGTAAAATGCTCACCCGCTGAGATACCAGGGGCCATGTGCAAACAGTTTAAAACAACATTGGAAAATAATGGCAAACATGGGCAAAAATGATGAGGTATTTTTTGAAGCCGAAAAGCTGTGAATGCGGAAAAAAAGAAGTATATTCTTAGGGAGGGGAAAGGAGGAGGTCAGATCAGTCCAGCGTAGCTGCAGAGACTGAAGCTGACCCTTCTTCAAAAAATTAAGCATAAAATTCAGCTCTTCAGGCACATGTGGTGACCCTATCAAGCACTAGGATGTAAATCTTTTTCTGAATTCAGCCAATATGACAAGAAAATCATATCCCTCACTGTTTTGGAGAGCTGCACCCCAGCTCTGCCAGGGTGATGTTCACTGTGGAAGGAGACTACAAAACATCTAACAGCCTCACTTTTCTTCTGGAGGCAGCAGGGAGGTAGACCTTTGCATGATGAAGTCAGGTCCACTGGTGTTCAGGATGTACCTGTGCCAACTCCATGTGCCGGGGCAGTCTCTCCAGAAGCTCTGCTAAAAATGAAATTGCAGTAATAAAGCCTGGCTGTCCAAGGGACATATGTTGCTTGTGCAAAGTCGTTGGAGGATGAGTATGGGTTGAGGCTAAACAAATGAGCTGGCTGGCTATATTTGTGTGCCACATCTGCCAAATGGCTTTTTTTGGAAAGAGCGCTGCCAAAAAAAGCCTGAAACAACAGAACATTGCCAAGATGCTGAACTTTCTATCTCTGCTCCAGCGAACAGAGATATCAAGAAAGAAAAGGCACTGTGCTGATTGCTGTCTGCTTGTGATGCTCCTGTTCTCTCTTATTTATGTGTGAGGCAGCTTGCAGGTGCCCAGATGGCAACACCAGCCTGTAGCTCCTTTGGGGACAGAGTGGAGCTCGCCAGGGTCATGGCGCGAGAGATGCAGCCATGCACGAGCGATGCTGTGACCTGTGCATGCAGAGATGAGGCCTTGGAGACAGATCAAAGGGTGGGAAGTCATCTGCCCCTGTGTGCTGCTTTTCTGTGCTGTTTATTATCTTGCAGCACTGTCTTGTGTGTTTGCAGTAATCTCAGTAAAGAAGTTGGCAGAAAATAAATAGTTTTCATGGAAAATAAGAAGGTAATAAAATAAATAGTACATCCTTCGTCTGTACGGTTTAAAAAGAACTTAAATGCAGGAGATTTGCCAATGCTTGAAAGGAAACTTCCAAAGCTGATCATGTGCTTGAATAGCTGTGACAACTAGGTTTTCAGTCCCTCTGTTTGGGATTAATGCAGACTAACTACCCTGAGTGCTGCGGGAAGCAGTGGTAGCATCAGAGAGGATAAATGCTGATTTTCCTGGTGCTTTTCCATCTGACAAAGCCTTTGAAGTCTCACACCTCACTCAGAAGTGTTAGGACTAACACCAGGGAGGAGGTGAGCAAACTCCAGTCCTTCATGCAAGCAGGCTGCTTGCATGGAAACCTGTCCCTGCGTTGGTGGGTATAGAGCTGGCGTGGCAGGAGTGTGCATAAGCAGGACCAAGGCAGACTTCAGGGGATGGATGCTGAATGCCATTGAGTGTATTATTAGTAATGAGGTGAATGCAGGTCTGGCAGAGACACAAAGCCTTCAGGAAAAAAAAAAAAAAAAGAAGTTGTTCATGCCAACTTTCTGTCCTCTGGATGTTTATTCAGACACCACACATTTTTAGTAATCCTCACTGGGACAAATTTAGCCAGGTCCTTCAGGGTTTTCTTGGGTAGAGATGAATGCAAGCACAGGCTTGAGCACTTCAAGGGCTGGTGCCCACAGCAAATGAGAAATTTTGCCCAGTTACAGCTTGAACATGAAGACGAGAAATTCAGCTTTGCTGTGGTAGGTGGCAGAAGGCTCAGTGGGTAGGTCTGAAATTGAGGAATTTAATCAACATAGGAAATGACAGACATGATTTTTAGCAGTTCGCTTCAAATGGAGGCGGAGGGTTTCTGGTTGTGAGATGGAGAAAGCCCCCACGGAAAGCTTGGTAGGCAGGTGGGGAGAGTCTGTACTGTTTGGTGATAGACAGTTCCTCAAGTGTCTGGGGTGGGACTGCATCACCGAGGTCTGTCCTGTTGTGTACCACGGACCTTTGCTCATGCTTCTGTGTTATTACATTGAAAGAGCTGTTGGATTGCAACGTGTTGATTGAAGAGTGACAGCCATGACAGAAAAGTGTGGCTGAAAGAAAGAATCCCCAAATGGAAACCAGGCAGCCCAGTGCTATGGAAAACAAATGCATCTGGTATTTCCACAGATGCGGTGCTGTAGATATTATACAACCATATTAAAATGATTTTAGCCAGGAGGGTGAAAGGGGAAAGGGTATACAATAACATACAAATCACTTGCACTGATTGAAAACCAAATGAGCAATTTTCAGCAACAAAAATCGAGAGGACAAAGCAAATGAGACCTACAAGGCAGGCTAATAATCAAGATAAGTGCTAGAGATAAAAAAGTCTAACTCAGCAATATCCTTTACTGTGCAGTGTTTGTTAGGAGATTTCCTATGTGCTACAAGAACTTCCCGATGCTGCTGTGTGGAGTGATTCAGGGATCTCAAATCATTATGCTGAGCTTATTATCAATGTTTTTCTTCAGAACGTTGCCAAAAAAGTGCAAAAAAAAATCTGATTTTTTCCTTCAGGTATAAAGTTGCATGAATATGGGAATAAAAGCGAAAAAAAATTTTCCTTTTTCCTCCTTATTAACAATTTCACAATGTGGCTTGAAGTGTTCTAAACGAGGAATTAATGATTCATTTATTTTTTACATAAATATTTTCTGATACTTTCCTAATCTAGGCAGCTTTTGGAACACAAAACCAGTTTGAATTCGAGAGGAAAGAAGTTTAAAATGTTTTAAACAAATTGTCTTCTCCCAGGACTGTAACTATGGTACTCTCTTGGAATTTTAAACAAAATTGTTTGAATAAAGTATATGGGGTCCTTTTTAAAAATGGAGGAAAAAACCCAACCTCTGAAGCAAACCAGAGAGAAAGAAGATAATAGCACTTGGAAAGCAACCTCTTGGCAGAGAGGAACAAGAGCAGTGGAATAATTTAATTGCTCATCAGCTAATTATACGGTATTATAATGTTAATGTGTCTTCATCATGACAATGTAATAGGTATAGATTGAAGCATATGAAAAAGAAAGTGTTGATGCAGTAATTATAACTAAGAGCAGAGCTGTTAGAGTAATTATAACGCTTCATCAGGTAATTAACGTATTGTTCAACTTGAGACAGAGAACAAAGAGTGAAGAAGTTAAATATTGAAGGACATGCCTTCCCCGCTCTGGGGCTGTCTTTCTGCATTCACCGCAGTAGATGATACTCTGTATCGATACTGTTATTTTCTTATTTCCTTGTATATGTTTTATTGAGTGAGGGGAAAGTTGTTGGGTTGCGTGCAGCAAAATAGACCGGCAGTGTGGCAATCGTTATTGTAAGCCATTTATCCTGAAGACCCTCCCCAATCCTCCTTGCTGTGGAGGCAATCAATTCGTGGATGGGTATCTGGGACCAAAGGGCGGCAGCTGCAGCTGCGAATTAACCTCCGATCAAAGACGTCTATTCAGCAGAACTGATTCCAGAAGTCCTGGAGAGAAACCACTGCCCAGAGTGCATTCAGGTTTCTCCTCTCTGTCCGTGCAACTGCTTTTGGGGTGCTGGGGATATCCTGGTTGGGGCACAAACAGATGTCCAGAGCTGGTGCCCTGCACTTCTGCTGCTCCTGTGCCTGCAACTTGCTTCTGCTGCCCCCAGAGCTCCAGGGAAAAGTGGGACTAGTCTGGCTCTCGCTACAGAGCTCCTGGGCTGGGAATTTTGCTTAATTTGATCGTAGCTTTTCCCTGTGCCCAGCAGTCTTGTCTCCAGCAGGGAAGGTGTTGAGGTGCCGCCTGGCACACCATAAGTATAAGTTGCTGTGATAGGCAAGGCTGCGGCCACAGTTGGGGGTGGGACCTCCTGCCACGCAGCTTAAGGACTAATCAGTGGTTTCATATCACTGTACCCTGAAAAGGGCTTTAAGAACTATCCCGCCTCTGCACTTTGTCTTACAGCTTTAGTGAAAAGCTGTTTGGGATTAAGGAACGGCGCTTTGAGGGGGGTTGATATATCTGGGTTTGATGTTGCATTTGCTGGTAAAACAGACTTTGCTGGGTTTGGGTCTCAGCTTTGAACAGCCCTTGTGTTTTGGGTTTGGGTAACTCCAGCAAGTCACGGCAATGTAAACATTCCTTTAAAATACCCAGCACCATGTCTATTTCTTCCTCACAAAACAATGGAGTAGGAGTTTCTCCCTGTCTCCCGCATCCCAAAGGAGGGCTTTAAGTTATTAAGATGGATGCCGTAAATGTATGGATGAGCTTAACTACGTGTATTTACACATGTCTATATAAACCTTATAAGATTTTATTCTCACCTCGATGTGCAAATTTTGATGTGCCAGTAATTTCTGTCAGGGTGTCTCCCAATCAAGTCTAAACCTAAACCGTGGCATGTGGAGAGTACTGGCTAATAGCCCAGGGCAGGTTTGTCCCCTGTCCTTGGTCCATCAGGACAGCCTCAGCGCCAGTGCCTTCTGCAAGACTGCAGTTTGTATGCCTCTCTGGAGAGTTAATGGTATTGTTGATAGCATTTTAAAAATTATTTTGGGGGCAGTTAACTTCCCTCCTTCACCTAAGGATACTTTTCTACTGAAAATCAAACCACCTCACACTGATTTTCATTTTTTTTGATGTGCTGATTTGCAGCTCAAATTTCTTCCTGCATTTCATTTGAGTGTTGCATTATTCTGCCTTTTGCAGGCTTTACAGACATCATGTTACAGTATTATAGGCAGCTGAAGTACTGAGTGCGGTCAGTAAGAAACGACTGAAATGTTAAAATGCTATTTTAATGCAAATAATGTCACGCAGCAGAATGGAGGATGTTGTGCTTCTAGTGAAAGATGTGGAAAT
This sequence comes from Jacana jacana, assembly GCA_013400555.1. Lineage (NCBI taxonomy): Eukaryota > Metazoa > Chordata > Aves > Charadriiformes > Jacanidae > Jacana > Jacana jacana. The sequence continues at coordinate 80,646 of VZTM01015276.1, read as the reverse complement.
AGATAGTGTATGGAAACAGAAAGGTGGGAGTGCTGTAGCACGTGAGATTTGGATGAGCTGAACTGCTAGGAGCTTGGCTGCAAAGATGGCCAGTGCAGCGCGCTTGCTGGCTCAAAGCCAGGAACCTATTTGGGTGAGTTTCAGTTACTTATGCGCAGTAAAGAGGGAGCTGAAAGGAAGGAACTCAGAAGAGTGAAAAACAGTATGATGGATAAAAGGACAGAGTTAGATAAGGGTGAACAGCCTAACTTTACCTTAAAAAAAAGGTGTCTTGAATATCAGAGGGGAGAGGCTTTGGAGCAACCTTGGGGTCATAGTGGTGAGTGGTGTTTCAGGAAGGAGGTTGTTAAATTTATAAGGGGATTACATGCTGTAATGCCAGCAAGAGGCTACTTCAGGCCCTGCACTCAGGGGACCTTGATCCAGAGCAAGCCGAATGCTCCCACCCTGCAGACAGCGTTGGGGTTTGGATAGGCAAGAGAGAGGAGCTGGAACTCTTGCAGCTTGCAGTGACTGTGCACTGGGATATGCGGGGGTGTGAAGTTGACTCTGCCTTGGGAATGAAGTAAATAAATGTAATTAAAGTCCCTTATATCTTCATCTGAACTGCTATTGTTCAGGACCTCGATTCATTATTGTTTAATAACATAGCATATGCTAAAGTCGCGTATGAGCAGCATGCTGCATTTCAGTGAACGTATAGCAACCCAGCACTGTGTGCTTTCTAAATAGGCATTTCAGCGTGGCAGAATAGAGTTTGTTACTCTTAAAAATGAATAAAAATTAGACACCTACGCCTTTGGAATATCTGTGAAAAAATTAGCCTTAAATTTAAGTTGAAATGACACATCCTATATGCAACAAATTATAGGGGAAATGGAATAAAGCTATTGCATTTAAAAAAAAATATTTTAATACACTGTAACTAATATTTTCTAAAATATATTTGCTGCTGTCTGCAGAAAACATGTTTATTGAGCAGAATGATGTATTCTTTTGGTTGGTCCTTTCCTGTAAGAAATTAGAAGTTTGGGCAGTTTGTTCCCTGATAAAAAGCACGTTCATTTGTCTTGCAAGAATTTCATTCTATTTTCACGAGCACCTCTGTTTCAGGCATAGATAATGTGCCATTTTATCAAGTCTGTCGGTTTAGGTTTCAATGTGTAATATTAATTGCACTCTAAAAAAGTTGATTTAAGTGAAACAGGAAAGCTTAGTCTGTGACCGTGCAGTAGTGATGGGTGGCCATGGGGTATCATCTACTGGATTGTGGCTGATGCTCTGGAAATAGCACAGGGCTAACCTAGTACAATGTTTCCAAAAGGGGGGAATCCAGTTCTCTGTTAATAATGGGCTCCCCCAAGAGCTGCCATCACTATTCTCAACTTGGGGATCCACTCTTTGTCTGAGGGTCCCAAAACCTTAAATGAGGTGTTGCAGCTGCTTCAGCTGATAAGAGTGTTCCTGTTAATCCACCTGGAGTCATTTCTCGAAACTTGAGTGGATTCTTTCTGGAGGATTCAACTTGTTTATTTTTAAAACACTCATCATTCATTTCTTTACCCTCTGCATTTCTGATTTGGGCCAAATGTAGCATTTGAAATGTGGAAATAATAATAGAGAGCTTGTTCATAGGCTATTTCTTACAGGAAACAGCAGCAGCAGCAGAGGAAAAGTGGTTCTTGAGAGGCTGCCAGCCCAGTGGAGCAGAGCCCATGGGGTTGGACCAGGCAGGAACCCGTAGGTCTGCTGTCAGCTGGGGCAGGCAGTGAGTCCTTCCCTGCCTGCAAAGCTCCTTCTCAGCCCTGATTGTAGGGAAAACTCTGTGCCTCAAGCGCGGAGGGGTTGCATTTATACCTTTAAAAGATTTGCTCTTACAACTGAGAATAGTTCGGTTGTCTTTTCAGCTCTGGAATCCTGCTGAAATCCTCCTCTAAATGCATGAATCTAATAGTACCATAGAATGGCAAGAACCACAGCTAACTAGGCATTAGAATGAATTTTTGATATCCATTTATCAAGTTTAAATTTGGTGGCTTTTCATCTTTACAGTGATGGCTATATGTTTGGAAGGAGGCTGAACAAAACTTTGTGATCCATTTTCTCCCCACCACTTAGTTGTGGGAATATTCTATCATTTCTCCTCTTCCTTTCGGTGGTCACCTTTCTATCTTTGGCTTTCCTCATTTTGTTTTTGACCTTTCTAGTTGTGAACACGATGTCCCACGTGGACCCGGACTGCCCTTATGCATAGTGTTACAGCATCTATCTGGTAGAAACTCTCCCTTTAATCCTCCTGATCTTGTACATTCTTTTTTTGGCTGCTAGTGGATTTAAATCTGCAGTTTTACCTTTCACAATAGCCAGGATTGACCTGTTCACAAGTACTTGATTGCCATTTGCAAAAAGGAATTAAATGGCAGGTCAGTTAGAGGAGTGGATATGAAGTTGTGCCCGTCTCCTCTGTCCACAACCTTGCTGCTCATGTTCTGTATGCACTTGCCTGCAGTACCATCATCCCGACTCCACCTCAAGTGCCTCATGAGACAGCCTGGGCTGTGGGCTATTATAGATCCTTAAAATTTTTAAGACTTTACCCAGAGTCATACTAAAAATCTTTGAGTGTTTTTCCTGTCATGGCTGTGCATTCACAGAGACTTTCTTTGCAGGTAACAACAATCAAAATGTTTTCTTTTCCCCAGTACCACTGTGTTCCAGACATTTTTCCTTGCCATTGATCCGTACATAGAGTTTAAAACCTCAGACAGGGAGTTTTTATATTGAGACAGAAATATAAACACATAGGTGGACCTTATTTCCCGCTCTAAAAGAGCGTTCATTCTGCTATTGACACCAAAGCCAGGCTAAGACTATGCCTCACTGAATTAAAAAACAAAAAGCAATTAGAAGAACCCCTTTGGAAAATGTCATCCAGTACAAGCATGGCCTAATATTCGTGTCCTCCTCCCCAGCATCACACATGTTTTTAATTCCTTTTCTTTTCTTGCAAGTGATCCATTCAAATTACCTGGGAGTGGGAAACAAGTTATTGACTGTCTTTTCATGAGCTGTCATGAAGCGTAAATAGAAGCAAAAGACAAATGTAGGTACATCAAGGGAGAGAAAAATCATAATTAATATTTCGTAGAATAAAGTGCCTCTATAAGGCCAAGAGTGGAAATAAAAGGAGAAAGAGATATTAGCTTGACATATATCAAGGTTTTAGCTATATTATGTATATTCACATAAATCTATACTGCAGTTGTGCCTAGTACACGTGTTCGACTAATAGGGAGCATAAAGGCAGCATAGAAATTGAGCTTTTAAATGAGTTCTAAAAGAGCTTCAATCAATTGCCAGAGATGGGGATAAGTCTTGGATGTCAAGGTTGCAAGAGTCATTGAGTTGTATTTCCTTCTCCCTGGGAAAGGTGGTCTTGTGTTGTCAGGGATGCCAGAGGTGTGGATGTTGACATTGCAGGAAGTGTGACAGTGACAAACTTACACCTCCAAGTTTAAAGGAAAGTTCAAATGGGAATAATACAGGAATATCAATAGAATATTTCTTAGGACTCAACATGGGCTTGAGATGCTTCTTGGAGCTCAATAATACCTTTCTAAATGCCAACAGGAGTTGCCTTTGGTGGTGTGGGCTTAGGGACTTACAAAGCTTAATGTGATTTAGAAAATATTGTCAAAGTGTAGCCCACAACACAAAAATGCTACAAGGAGCACGTTCTTGCTTTTGAGATCAGCCAAATACAGGCTTTGATTATACCTGTGAAATCCCATCAATGTAAGACATCATTGCTTTGTTTTGGAAAGTCAGCTGTTCTCTGCAGGACTAGCCACAGCTGGACTTGTGTCCACTAACACTGTGTGAAATGTTTTTTATAAAAGGGTAATATTAATCCCTTCATTGGCAATTTTCACTTACAGATCAGTTAGGAACACACGTATGCCTTGGATGCTTGTGAAACCTCAAGGCACTGAAGAACTCCTGTAAGGTTATTTTTCATTTTCCCTTTGAGCTGCCCCTCCTGTCACTTTCTGGTTGACTGCTGTGCCCAGATGGATATTTTCCTGAAATCTAGCAGAGGATAAATGTGTTTTACTTGAGCTGAGTCTTTGCTTAGCTTTTAGGAGCTTGAAGAACAAACTTTCCATTGTGCCTCTCTATTTATATAAGCATTTAATCAAAGATAACATGTTGTAACCCCTATATAAACTGTAAAGTGTCCCAAACTATTTTTTCCTGTATAAATATGCATGTTGCTCTGTTTGTCTTAGTAGATATCTGCTGATTTACACTAGCTGAGGATCCAGCCTGGACCTCCTTCTAGTCAGATGGGTGTGAGACCGCCTGCAGGACCTCAATTGTCAGTAAAAAGCCGATGTTAGCAATTTTCATCAGGCAGCATGGAAATTAATTGGCCCAATTTTATGGAAATTAGCTCATTATAAATAATTTTAGCTGGCCCATTCACAAAGCACTTTTCACATTAGGAAGGGAAAAAAAGGGAAAAGCGAAGCTCTGTGAATTGGATACTGAAAAAACCCTCTTTCTCCCCTCTTTCTAAAAACAAATGCATTGCAGCAGCTGTGCCATTTGCAGGGGAGGGGCGGCACCCACAGATTGAGCCTCTAGACTTCGCTTTCCCACTCAGTGCCTAAAAGAGCAACAGTGAGTGATTTGTTCGGCTGGGTATTGTTTGGGGCTGCAGATGTCCTTGCGCAGCCTGAGTTTGCACATTCTGCTGTTGCTACCTTTGGGCTTGGCTGGGGGAGGAGGAGGTAGGGAGAGCTGGGTGTCTCCAGGGGCATCTTACTGGGGACACTGGTCCTCTGGGTATTAAGAAATAAAGCAGTTCAAATGCAAGCATGTAATTGCAGGGGTGAGCAGGTGTGTGTGCTGGAGGAGCTCTGCTGTCTCCTCTCCATCAGACCTTCTAGGCCATAAGTTCTTGCCTTGCGGAGCAGCAATTGCACCTGAGCACTGAGGGGTCTTGTGCGCTTCAGTGTCTGTCAGCCTCAGAAGGTCCCTTGTATCAGCCAGGCCCTGTGAAATCTCCAGATAGTCCTGGGCAGATGATCCCATGATTCCCATCTTTTCTAAGGGATTTCTTACTTAGAGGATCTTCAGAACAACCTCTGTCTCCTGTTTCAGTTTTCATTATTTTCAGTTTTGTTCCTTTCAGTGCTTTTGCCAAAGGAGGGTGTTAATATAATCTGTCTCAGACTAGTCATGAAATACACCGGTCATGCAAGGGACGATGTACCTTCACCCCATGCTCAATCTCAGCTTCATTGCTTCTCTTGGGAGTTTTCAGGATTTACTGATCTTCAGAGTGTCTAGAAATTTGCCTGGGGGCTCGTAATTTTCCTTTTGACTTACAGAGCATCTCTGTCCAGCAACCAGTTTTCTCCCAGGCTGGACTGAGTGTCTGATTGAAAAATTGTTTTTCCTTCTCAAATTGTTATCTCTCAGGCCCCATTTCATTCTTCTCCCAGATTTTTGTGTTTTTTGGACTCCTCTTCCTTTGGAAATTGCCATTCTTGAAACCACTGGAAAGAACCTGGGGGAAAAAAACCTTCATTTTATTTAGGGTGCTACTTGTCCTATTTTCCCAGTCACCCAACTATAGCTTGGTTCCTGCAGTTCTTCAGCCACTGGCACTGCCTTTTACATACATAGACAGTCTACAGGAACAGTTCAGAGCATCTTAAAAGTAGTATTCCCTTTTATTTTATATATGTTTCTTTTTCTGGGTCTCTCCCCAGCAATAGTTAGTGCCCAACTGGAGCACCTAAAGGATTTTCTTTCCCTGTAGGCCTGTAGGGATCCCTGTAGGGATTAGGTGTCTGGCATTGCTCGTTTCACAGATTGTGACTAACACTCAAGACAGATGAAAGAGCAGAGCACCCAAAAAGGCTCTTGGACTGGTGCAGTTCAGGGTGCAGGAGAGGGGCCACTTCCCTGAATGAGGAACATGGGCAGTTTGCAGCAGGGACCAATGTACATCAGGGGGGGAGGCAACATTTTCCTGTATTTTGAAGTCTCTCCCAGCTCCCCCATTCCTTCCCCAAATATTTGCAACAGTCTCTTGAAAAGTTGCTCTTTATTTTGCAACAGAGATTCATTAACATGCCACTCATACCAATGGGAGAAAAGAGAAGATGTGGGAGGTCTGGATAACTACTCCCTGTCAAAAATGTTATGGAGGAACCTAGTTGTAATCAATTCCGTTGCGATGAGGCAGTTTGTGTATTTGAGAAAACTGGTGCTGGAGTCCTGGGCGATTCTGGTGGGGCAACTTTGACCACCACTGCCTCCTTTCCCTACCAGAAGAAACTTGTTGTGCAGCCTCACCGGCGCGTGATGATGCACATGAAGCAGTCACTACCTTAACATGTATTTTTTTTTTTCTAAAAACCATTGTTTAGAAGGAATTATGGCACAGGAGAGGCTGGTTTGTTTTAAAAAGTAAACTTTAAATAAATTGAGGCTGATGGAATGTTTTGGAGGTGAGAAAAATCTTTCTGGCAAGTGACAAGATTAGAATTATTACTCCTCCACAATTTGCTTAAGCAGCTACTATAAACAGCTACTAATCAGGCTCCCTCAGCGTTAAGAGATATCTGTGGATTGATTTTAATTAGATTGGCACCTCTTTGTTAATTCTATAATGTTTGTTTGCTTATAAGTTAGAGTATTTGGGTGCTGTGAAGCTGTTTGTTTAACAACTTTACTTAAATTCGAATTAGTAGTCTCTAAGGCATGTTGTTCTCTCTGCTAGTGGAGTTTTGCAAGAAATACAGTGTGGGCTGATATTTGACAGCCCAAATGCAATTTTTTTTGAAGCACCTTAGGCATCTCCACTGAATCATTGCCAATGAAACACAGGGGAAGGTGCAGACACAAAAAGAGTCAGTGTTTGGGTGTCTCACAAGGTAATTTTTTGGTGGTTATTCCAGAAGAGGTTTATAGTGCAGTAAAAAAAATCAAAGGATGGAAAAAATACTTGCAAGATGTTTCAGACCCAGTAATCCTCAGCCTTGAATTTTCTCTGGAGCACCTCACTTCAGCTTTCTGTCACCCATCTGCTGCCAGAGCTGCCTCGAATGGGCTGTAGACCTTAGCAAGCAATTTTGGTGTGCTTTATTCCAGACTGTGGAAGGGTTTAGATCTGTGTCAGCAGTGAAGATGCTGAACCCACAGGAACTGAATTAAGTCTTTTGAGGTTGGGAGTCTGGTTTTGCTTTCCCTTCTTTCTTTCTTTGGCGTGAAATTATTTTTCTTACTATAATAGCTGATTATCTCTAATCTGCACTTTTTCTATTATGATTTTTGTTGATTTACCTTGATTTGCGTTTGTTTCTTTGTGGTTATTAAGGATTTTAGCCTACTTCTCACAGGTTGTCAGAGCCCTGCCTATGCTGAACCCATTTCTGTCTGATTATCTGAGGGTGCCCCTGATGTGATCCTGATGAAAAGCAGGTAGGGGGCTTGTAAATTGAAAAATTAACTTTAAAACACACCCCTCCCTCCCCAAACTGAGAGTGTTCTCCATGAGAAGAATATTCGGTGATTATAAGACATTTGTGCCGTACTCCCTTTATAAATTTGGGCTTAGGAAATGAAATGGGGCATGTTTTATCACTGATGTAATCGGGCTCTGGATATTTGCAACTGCAGCATCCTCCATGCAACCATGCTGACTTTACTTAAGCCAACCAAATAAATAATATTGAAATAAAGGCTGGATCAGAGAGAATGTGGCTACTGGTTTACAGCACAGCGGTAGTGGTGGTGACACAGTGGCAGCGCCTGTGAAAGAGCCCCAATTCCCTTGAGGCCTGAGCAGAGGCCACCCAAGGTGCAACACTAAAGAGGGACGAGAAGGGGCTGCCAAAGTGAAGCAGGGCTGTCTGCTGGGCCACACAAGGATCTAAGTCACACCTCAGGGCTGATGCATAACTAAGGTTAAGTTTCCAAAAAAGCAAGAAGGTTCAGACCTGTGATGAAAGTATTGCTCAGTATGAGCTACCAAAGGGCAAGGGAAGGCTGCAACTAGAAATCCTGCACAAGCACCATAAATTTTGGATTAGGATTAGGCAGAGGAGGTACTGACATTGGGGTGGAGGGATCATGCCAGCCAACACTGCATTACCCACCCGCAGGTTCTTTCTGGTGTTTATTTGCCTCCAGCTCAAGGAACCATGCCTGGCACATGGAGTTATCCATGTTTTTCTCCCAGCACCATTGTGCAGTTATTTTAAATCTTCTTTGGGTTTCAGTCTTTCATCTGGCATTTCTGCCTTTCATCCTAGAGCATCTCATCTCTTCTTGATCTCAAATTTGATGACAAAAACAAAGCAAACTTTCCCTTGCTGCAACAAGCATTTAATTCAAAGGCTATTTCAAGATTGAGAGAAGAAATGTCACTTTTTGCTGAACTAGTTGGTCCAAACAGATGAAGAATGCTTAGTCTTTTCTTTATTGGAACAAGTAAGGGTCTTTGGGTGGGAGAATCTGGATTCTTAATTTTAAAGAAAAATGCACAAGGTAATACGTTGGGTCTATAAGTATTTGTATAATCATAGAGTTCAAAGAGCCTCAACTGAGTATCATTACTAGAAACCTTATTTTGGAAGGGGCTGTTCTTCCCTGCAGTTTTTCAGTGCAAATGGTCCGGGAAGCTGGAGAGGTTGGGGAATAGTGAAAGAAAGGCCTGGGATGTGCAGAAGACCTGCCAGGGGATGTGCAGGTTGGTGCTCTGCTGGCCACACCAAATGGTCCTTGGTCTAGGAGTCATGAACTTGCAGTACTGGGGGAAAAAAGAGGGCGTATTTATTTATTCTTTTATTTTATTGTTTATTTTTATTATAGATGAGCATGCTAATGAGAGTGGTAGGAGGGAAAGTCAGCAAACACTGGGAGAGGACTGACTGAATATTGCATGGATAGGGTCAGTGTGAGGACGGCAGCACTATGGTTGCACCTGGATAGTGTGGTGCACATGGTTGTTGTTAGGCTTAGGACAGACATGTGCATCTCCACCAAGGTATATTGGTGGGTAGCTGGCTTAAGTTGTCGACATTTTAGCCAACAGAAGTGGTGTTGCTCATGCATTTTGAATTGTGTGAAGCAGCACCTAAGCCCCTTGTCAGGGGTGTGCTGCTTTCCCGCCTTCACTTTCTTCTTTTCAGTCGTGGATTTGGTGGTATGTCCTTCTGCAACCTTTGTGCTGAGCCTCTGACTTGGTGTTAGCACGAAAATCTGGTGCACTATTCCCGCTTGGAAACATTTACACACAATGCCTGCTGGCTTTAATGCTAACAGTACATACCTCTCCAGGGAAGGCAAACCCACAGCCAGGATCCGATCTATGTACCTTTTGTTTCATGTGGGCCAAGCTCTCAAATGTCATGTTCACATTAGCCATCGACTTCAAACTACACACACAAAATCCCGCAGTGATTCATGGTGCCTTTCTCCCAACTACAGTGATTTCTGAGCCTCTGTCTTTGTGAAATCCCTATTGCAGAGTTTCCGTGTGCTTCTTTAGCTGCACTGAAGTTGGAGCCCCTCGCCTTGACACAAGCAATGCCTGTGCTTCCTGATTTACAGTCTAAACCGATTATTTAGCGGCACTCAATAAAAAATGGGGAAAAGAGGGGTCTTACAGCAGCTGTATTGAGCTTTGGTTAGTAACAGAGAGGGTTAACAGGCGTACCTGAGTGTGGGACATATATACTCCCTCCCACATGAGGAGATTACCTTGAAGGCAGTTGTAATAGTCTGACTTAAACCTCTAAATGCAATTAAATCCTGAGTTAAGCCTGAAAAATGTGACCTGACATTCTGTCTTTGACTCATCCGTTTTGTGTTTCAGTATCACAGCGAATACGCTGTAACGGATCACACACTCCGAGGAGTCTGCTGAAATAGCTGGGGTAAATTAGGGACAGCACATCAGGGTGGATTTTCAGTCTCAACCATCAATTTCATTTTTGTAATGTGTGCTAATGTCTGACAGCTGAATATGTATTTAATGTGGTTTTAAAAACAACAGAGTTTTGATCTGCTAGAGCAACATGCTGTATGAGAAGGTGCCTGTGCTGCTGCATAGCTGAATGCTTTAGGAAAATTAACTCACTTGAACACTAAATAAGGCTGAAAGCCAGCTTGTTAGCAGGAGAGATGCAGTAAGCTCTGTCCCAAAGCATTGCCTCTGCTGAAGGGAGGACCTCAGCCTTTTTGAAAGGCTCAGAAATGTTTAGGTAAGCTCATTTTTCCCATTATTTTTTACTTTATTATGCTGTGTAACCTGCCAGCCCTTCAATCCAGTTATCCTTCTAATGCTGCCTCCCATCCAGTTAGTTAGAGAGGGGCTTTTGGTGAAGGAAACCCTGCAATCTGGCCTTAGCTCCCATTAACACTCACCTCCTCCAGACCACTGACAGAGGAATTCCCTCAACACGGGGAAGCCTGGCAGCTTTCTCTCCAGCTGATAATGCTTTTTGGGTTCATCCCTGAGCTTTCCTTCTGCGTCTCACAAGAGTGTGCTCTATCTCTTGGTTTTCTCAGTCTTGAGTTTGGCTATTGATTGTCCAAGTGAGAGCCTTTCTCCTTGAGTGGATGTTGGTCCCAACCGCTGCTGCTGTGCAGGTAATAAATACTGTCCAGGAGAAGTACAGCGTACAGCAATAGGCTGAAGAGGAGGGCTGTGCACCTGTCAAAAAGACCACGTGTAGTAAATGTAGCTGGAGTACCAGAAATTTGTCACAGACTGCTTGTGGAGAGCTTCTGCTGCAGCCCATCAGACATAAGAGGCCAGGATAATTCAGGTAAGCATCAAAAACACAGGGATTCCTCTGAACTTTGAGCCTCTCTGCAGCTTACCTGTTACTCGTGTGAATCAGCCACTACCAGGTTTCAGTAGAATAAAATTATCCCTGGTATAAGAGCAAAAGCTCTCAGCTTTAAAGCTATCACTAGCCCTGAAGTAAGCTGAAGATTCACAATTATTTTCAAAATCTGGAAGGTTCCTAATTATTAGCATCCTCCTTCCATGTGTGGAAAAGCATGATAAAGTTGGCCATGCAGCAGCGGAAGCACAGTGCCTGCTCCATCAGTTTCAATAAATATTTAGAGATGCCAGAATAAAGAGAGTGTGGAGGGAGGTGATGTGCTGTTACTCCATCCCATTTCATGGTTATGATAAGGACTGATGTGGTGCGTGGCTGTCGTCCAGGGCTGCTTTCACCAGTGAAAATGTGGTGGCGTTGGAGCCATCTGGGGGAATTTCTCCATTAATTTCCATTGTGCCTTTAGATATCTTTTCCTTTTCCATGCCTCTGGCTGTGACTGAGCCAGTTAAAATCCATTTAGCTTCAGCGACAGGCTGGTTGCTAAACAGACACCTGCATCCAGCCTGTTACAATTTTTTAAGCCCTACCAGCAAATGGATTTTTTTTTTTCCAAACTGTTGACAGAAGCAATGACGAGCTGCGAGCTACCTACATTGTGCAGTGGTAATTGCAAGCCAAATGGTAAATCATATTGGCCTTCAACTGAAACACCAACACCTTGGATAACTCCTCCTGTTTCTCATCCCTGACTCTTTGTGTACCCTTATTCATTCTGTGAAGGCTGGGAGCGAGATCTGAGCTATCCTGCTTGCAGGTTGAGGAGGGCTGTGAGCAGCCACTCGCCAAGTGGCCACCCCAGTGCCCCCAGACAAGTGCGACAAGTGGCATTTCTCTTGCTATATAAAATATTCCTTTTTCAGGGTCAAATCACACAAAACAATATAAAACAAGAACCCAGTAATTTCAGAGAAGGTGTCATTTAAAAGCTGGTTTTTACCAAAGGCAGAGAATAAGGGTGTGTGGAAAGATAAGCAGTGAGAAAACATTGTAGTGGTGTCATGTAATGAGGAGATGATAATCTTTTTCTTTCAAGCACTTAACTTCTGTTTTTGCCAGAGCAGGTAAGAAATATTTATCAAAAGCTATAAATTTGATCATTTTCTTAGATCCTGTGAGAGGACAGTGAGTATTCACAAAAGTGGGTCAATTAGAGTCTCAGGGTGGTCACATTAAGCAAGGGCAAGGTCTCATTTTTTTTAGAGGCGGCACTTTGACACTGGGCAGTTGGTAACAAATATTGCAGGGTTTCATAATGCAGGCAGCACTTTCCAATCCAATCCAAGTTTTATTTCTTTAATACAAAATGTTTTCATTGGTCCTTTGCTAAAGAACAAGGAAAAGCTTTCAAACTTTTCCCAGCTACAGGTCTCCCAGAGGCAGCTGGCAGGGGCAGGAGGCAGCATTGCCAACTGAGGTTTGGCTCAGCATCTCCAAAATAGCTCAGTTCATGTCCTTCATGCTGATCAAGTGATCCTCATTTTCATGGCCCAGATAAAAATAAAGATTATACACCTGGTTGATATTTTTTTTTCCTCCAGATGTTGTCAATTAAACATTTTTTTTTTCTTTTTAAACAAAACAAAGATTCTTATAAAAGCTTCTTTTGGTTCAGATTTTGGTTTTGTTAACAAAATACTTCACTTTTCCTTGAAGATCTTTGCAATTTATAGTTTTGTGTGTTGTTTCTAAAAACTGCTGTTTCTTGGCCAGCTGTGTTTCTGGCAGCATGTCTGCTTTTCTTTGGTTGAATATTGCTCTTGCACGTATTAAACCTCATCCTGTCAATCACTGGCATTTGCCAGGTTATGTTGCATTTTGGAAATAGAATAAATGGGTTTTGTTGCTTTTTCAGGAAATTACTCCAAACAGATTGTATTTCTGTTAGGTTCTGTGGTTGCACTTCTTTTCCAGACAGTGTCCTCTGAAGAGGCAGCATGGAGATAGAAGAATTAGTGAGTCAGATTTTGTCAGAAAGAACCTTGAATCAGACTTCAGAAATGAAACTTTTTGTGGATGTTGAGATTTTTAACTCTTCATTCATGATTTTTCCTGTCCAAAGTGGAGCTGAGGCATAAGGAGGGAGAACAGGTTCATTTGAAAAAAACAGTTTTCTGTTATTTTTAGCATGCACACCCTCCTTGTTTCCTGGACAACTGTAGGAGGTGGAAGCCAAATAGATGATCGGGTAACTTGTCCTGACCAGCACCCTGTGCTGTAGAAGGACAACAAGGTTTTGCCTGCTGGCCCAGCTGCTCTAAAAGCATGGTACAGAAAGAGATGGGTCAATATTTTTGCACAGCAGGGTGTGGGAATTTCCATGATTCCTTCTGAAATTACAATGTTAGAAAATGTACTTCCCAGAGAGATGTAGACTAGCAAGAGACAAGGATCCCGGCCATTACCTTGGCACAAAGTTGCACCACCTGAACTCAAGCATGCCTTCTACATAGGCAAAAGCATTTGTGTGAGGATTTAATACACTTTAAATGAATTTTATAGACTGTATGACTTTATTTTCACTTTCTTCACTGTGTTTTCATATGCAAGTCTCCTCAGTACAGAAAAGTTTATTTACGGATGCTGACAGCATAGTTATCTCTGTATCAGGTCTATAGAAACCCTAGAAATAGGTTAGAAATGAGTCTGCTGAAGATAGGGGCATTGAAGAAGTCTCCAAAGAGTCTTTCTTTGAAGTCTCTGTCCCTGTAGGTGTGATGAGATCTCTCAATTATAGAACAGTAGGGTAGATTGTAACTTGTGTCAATTGCAGAGATCAGAGGATGGCTTTCAGGGTAATCGGTTGGTATCTGCAAAGTTCCCCCATGCTCAAAAAAACCCCAACAACTCACCTGGGAAAATGTGAAAGGCAAAAAATTGACTGTGCAAATCTCCACAGATTTTAAAGCCAAAGCAAAAAGAAAAAAAGAGAGAGAAAAATGTTGTCCAGTTATTTTTATTTTCTTTTTAAAGTCTCTCTATAATTTCCAAGGCAGAGAGATTTTAACCAGAGAGTAATGAAAATGCTTATTCAAAACTCTTGTTTAGCTATGGAAAAAATCTTAAATTGATATTTATCTGCAGCTCTCTAATACTTGCATCAACGATTGTATCAACTGTGTGGTCCTGTGAGGTTGTCTTTTTGCCATTTACCACAAATTCAGCTACCTGGATGATGTTCCTGGGCTAGGAGGTGGTGGTTCTTCAGTGAAAGATTCAGACTAGATTATTTTAGGCAGCTTGAATACCCTTCAAAATATCCCAGTTCTGGGAGGGGGTTCTAATTTATATTAACTTTTGTGATGGTTTGGTGCCAAATGGAACATTATTTCACTCGCTAACCAATTTGCATCCTTAGAATTCATGGTCTTACTCAGAATTCTTATTCTAATGGACACTAACAGTGCAAAAGCTGCATTCCACAAAGGAGTTAATCAGCTAAACAGGGAGCTACAGATTAATTCTCTTTTCAGTCTTCTTTTATATATGCATTCTTTGTGCACTAGGTCTCTTACATCCATGTGAAAAAGAACAAAATAAAAACTAAGAGCTTACTTACGAAGCTGCCAGCAAACAGTTGCACAATGCAACTGTGCAAGTGGTTTAGATGTTATTTCTTGCTGGGTCTCAGAAGAGTGCTCTGGTCAGTGCAAACCTAATCAAGGCAGCCCTTTTTCATGAGGGCCAAGCCAAATGTCAGCTCAAACACAGACCTTTTCCCTGGAGTCTGGGGTAGCAGCTGGTCTTTTATGGGCTTGGGCTGTTGGAGCCTCCTGCAGTGCCTCAGAGACAGGGGCAGTCAATTTACTTCTTCCAGTTTTCCACAAATTTGGCAAAATAAGTCCTCAAATGGCTGCGGGGACTTGCCCCTGGCTTAAAACCACAAGACTGCTGGAGAGGGCAAGGGATGCATTAGCCTGTGCTCTCCCGTGGGGTCAACCCTACTAACCCACAAGTTTGGTCATGCATTTGCGGGCAGCCAGCTTAATATAGAGAGAGTGGTACAACCAGTTGTAAGGGGGTAGCAACCATTGGCTGAACCTGCTGGGGTTTTCATTCTCGTTGTTCACATTCTGCATGAAGGTGTGTGCCTGTATGGCCATTTGGATTTGTACTCTGAGCAGAGCAAATTGTAAGCAAGTGTCTGGGAGGCCCACAGGAGATTTTCTACCTATACCGGGCCACAGCAAAGTGTGCAAATGGCAGGCCTTCCGCATTTAAGCTGAAACAAAACTTCTCAGGGGGATCCTGAAAAATTAGATTATTTACCCTGTATTATGGCAGTTGGAAGTGATACACCATAGTGAAAAGCAAAGGTCTGGTAATTATGGTATTTCAGTCAGGACATGGACATGGGCAGAACTGCAGGCTTTCAGGTCCATCCCTTCAGAAATAAATGGGAAGAGAACCTTTCTGCCCTTGTTTCACTTGTGTAAAAAAACTTGATACCTAGAGAAAGTGTATGACTTTGAATGATCTCAGAATATAACTCTGACTGTCAATGTTCATTTTTATACTCTTGTAGTAAGTTAACAAGGCTATGAACAAAATAAAATGCAATTACCCATGTTCGTTTTGCAAACTAATGAAGAATTTAGGAGGCCATGAGAAGTGGCAGTGAATCATGCAAAGACATTTGTGATCAAAATCAAATTCTGCTCTTTTCCAAAGTGCCTCTAGATTTTAAGGCAAGACCCAGGGAAAAGATATATGGTGCAGTGTCAGCAATGGTTAGACTGATTGCGGTGGGTCTAGGTCGGGATTCATTATATGTGAGGATAAATCAATAGAAATGAACCCAGCTCTTGCTCTTGGGTTATTTGTTGGCTGGAGCTAATTTTTGACGCTTGGAAGGAATTTAGCACTGAAGTGACTCCCATTGTTTAGGAAAGCACACTCTTTCCCTAAAACTGTAACGGGAGTTGGCTGTTCCTGACGTAACCTGCTGCAAAGTTTCATAAGGTACGTCCTGGGGAAGTCATTTGCCTTCCAGTTTCGTTTTTATGTCTGAGTACCTCTTGCTCTGCACTAAGATATCCCTCAGGTAGCTTGAGTTTGAGGCTTGGAGAAGATGATAATACATAGCATGGATGATGCTCTCAAATCACTCAAAAGAGATTTGGGCCTGGGGAGCCTTTGGATATTTTTTAAAAGGATATGACAAGCTGAAGTTTTTCCAGTAGGATTTCATGGCTTGAGGGAAGACTGCATCTATCAAAAGTTTCACAGGACGTGTTTAGCTATTGTGTCTTATATTCAAAGCTTTTTTCTAATCAACTTTGGCTTTGAAACCATGCCAGCCTCATAAATCTAGTTGGTGGTGGTTCTCTCCCCCCAAGTAGTTAAAGAAAAAAATGCAAAGACTTTAAAGCTGTGCTCTAATGACACAAATAAACAGACTTTGTATACTTAATATCAAAACATTTAAGACAGCTTTCGTTTCTCACAGATTAAAGAAATAACCAGAAAGGAAATTCATTGAGCAAATGTAGAGCCTTGAAATATTTCAAAGAACCTGCAGGCAGCAAACATTTCCCTGGTCTGTACTGGTGACCCTTATGGTGCCTGAAGGAAATGATAGTGTTGAGAGACAGTTTAAGGCACTTATGAAGATCTGTGGACTTAAATGTTAATCTCTACTGGTTTCAATTGCATTCTTACTTGGAGATGGGCCCATCCCTGGGATTTTGGGAATGTAGTATTTGGAGCCATAATAGGCTTTTTTAATACTGTTCAAAATGAACATTTTATTCTGACTAGTTATTGTACTTTCTTATTCATATGCTTATATTTGTAGAGAACATGTTCTCTAGAGCAAGAAACCTTGGTGTTTTAACCTTCTTGCTGAAAATTACTGGCTTTTGTGAGGTTTCTTGAAATGCTGTGTGAGATCCCTGCTCAGAACAAAGAGACTGCAGGAAATCACACTTTGCAAGGCTCTGGATTGTATTATAGGCTTGAACATACATGTCCAGAAATGGTGAGGGAGGATTTTCCTTGGTCACATTTCTTCTGGATGTGGAAAGAGCTTTCCTGATGCAGAACATCATCTGGCCTGTGCAGCCATCAGCTCCTGCATATTATGGGGGCAAATTCCACAGTTAAACACGGGACTTGCAGAGCTCTCACATTTTGAGCTTCCTGGAAAGGTTCATTAATTTGTTCCCAAATGTTTTCTGTCCACGTAAGAGTTCTATCACATGGAGCTAAGGCTTCTGCATGAATTAGATGTAGTTCTGAAAGGAGAGATACAGTATTAGATCATCGTGTAGATCTTCTCCAACTCATAGGAACTTCTCCAAAACATTTGGCTCTCAAACACCATTTTTTCATGTTATTATCATTTCTTCATGTATTTGTCACTGTGTTACTATTTCCCATCACTGATCACACCCAGAGTCCATCTCCTATATGTGTGAACCATTAACTCCAGTCTGGACTCTGTGGCAGACTGTCTAGCAAAGGTTTTTGACATCTGTTTAACTCAGAGCATGAGGGTAAATACTTTTGACTTGTGGGACTTGAGTGCATGCTTTGCTATGCTAAATAAAGATGAATATAAGTACTTGGTTATTTAAAAAGATCATTTTCTAATGGTCTGAGGTTTCTTCTCCTTTCTTCTTGATGTGGTTATCAAAATGCTGATGGCCAATTTCATATTCTTCACATACTTCTGATATTCACAAGAATCTACTGCACTTTGTAACAATATTTCCTGTACCATGAGTTAGCAGTGAACTACTCTGAAGGGCATTTTACTGTTTTTTGGTGGTAAGGTGTGTTCAGTAACACCAACCTTTGCTGCCATCTACATTATGCTGTCCTTAATAATTTCTGATCTCTTAGTGGGTGATTTGAACTATATTTTAAAATGTTTTTTACAAGTCACTGGAAGACAAGTAATGTTTATCATATGAGTCATTAAATAGAGGTTTGTGTGTGTTAAAACTCATGTAATTGTTAAGCATGCAAATAATTTTTTTGTCACTATTCAAATGCTCTTTAACCTTGACTCAATAAATGAAGCCGAATCAAACTCACAGTTATGATTAACAAAATTACATGTGAACCTCCCATTATAAATTTAAACGGTGCCCACTGTGACGAATAGAAATCACAAAGCCAAGTTACAAATTGATTTCCAGAGATACAAAGTGATCAGTTTCCCTTGTGCTTTGCCATTGCTGCAGCTCCCCTTCCGTGTCCCACGAGTCTGATGTTCCTGACCAGTTTATCAGGATTACTAGCTATACCTTGAATGTGAACCCTGTACTCACATGGGTTTTATGTAGCTACGTGTAAGGTTTGTGGCCCTGCACATTTTCTGCCCCTAAATGTGCTGCTGAGTTGTCACAGCCTGCGAATTGGCTGTTTCTTTGAGGAATCTGGTATGAATTTGAGACAAATTTTGCAAAACAACTAAGATCTGGGTGCTAAGTTCAGTAATCTACCACTAGACTTTGGCTGGTAAAACAGGAGGTTGCTGTGTGCTTAAGGGCAAAAAGCTTGGGGTGTTTTGTTGAGATCAGACCTCTCAAGAGCAGAGTAAGGCCCGCCGCCTCATAGGGCTTTCCAGGTGCTTGTGGGGAATTTGGCAAGAAAATTTGGGGCCAGCTGCAGTGTGGTGGGTGAGGGCTTGGTGCAGCCCTTGGAGCAGGGTCAAGGGAGCTGAGGAGGCTAGAGAAGCTCCTGTAGGGAGGATGATGTGGGGCTGCGAGGGCTGAGCTGGGCCACTGGTTTGGGAAGGGTTTTTGGATGTCCCAGGTGGGAGAAAAGGGCTATGGTGGTCCTGAGGCCACACACAGAGAAATATACTGAGATGATACACTTTCATTCTACATTTCAATATATATATTTCCAGTATAGTATATATAAGTACAGTGAATTATTCTTGCACTGCACTTTGAAGCACAAGCATGGATGGCTAACCTGGTGTGGGCATGGTCACTGTTAGCAGTGCTCCTGATGGTTGATTAATCTTGAGCCTCAAATGTGAAATTCAATAGCTTTTCGAATTGCTTCAGCCCTTAACATTTCAGTGACTTTCTAGAGCCTGTAAATGTAGATTCAAATACCCTGCATCATCTACTGCATTACAGATCCTGACTTTTAAATGGTCCTGTATGGGCAGGGAAGCAGAGCCCAAGAGGGGTTGGCTACAAGCTTGTTATTTTTCACTTAAAAGAGTTGTCACAACTAAGTCTGCCAAACTGTTTCTGTAAATGGATCTATAAGCTCCATATTGAAGGGTGACATAAATAAATGACTGACATTCACTTGTTGCTGCCTGGTAATATTGAAACTAAATTTTAACATTCAAAGGGTGAATAAATTATGAACATGTTCATTTTATGTTGTTTCCAGCTTGCTGGTAGCGATCCCGTCATTTTGCACAGCTGTTCTGCTTTTGTCTTTTCTACCAACAGTGACATCCAGTGCCGTGGCTCATTATATTCCTTTCAATCTCTTTCTTCCTCCAGCCTTTTAAAATTATTTCAGTCTATTTTAACTAGTCTTGTGCAAAATTTTGTCTTCCTCATGTACTTGCCTCTTTCAAGATGTGCTATTCCTTTGCCAGCATGTGGTGCAGTTTAGGAATATCTACATGGCCCTTGTCTGAGGTTCTCTGGTGACTTTGCTGAGAGACTTCTTGAAGAAAGATAATGGACTAAGGCTGAGTAATGATAATTATGTCTGTATCAGGTATCTATACAGTTCTGGTGAGGAATCCATTGGTGGGGGAGCTAAGCAAAGGGAGAAGGACAGAATATTTGTGTAATTGTCATGGTTCCTCTTTTAATGCCATTTCTGCTTGATGGAAGGAGTCTGAAACCTGTTCATTTCCCATAATCATATTAAAGACCAATTTGGAAAACTGAAAACTAAACGACTCACTTTGGGTCAGTCTAGCTATAGTTAAAATACTTCTGTTGTTGAGCTGGCCAGAAGCTCTCTATTTCAGGTCAGTTCATCAATTGCTTGTGTTTCTATACGTTTAGCAGTCAGGATGGAGAAAGGGAGGAAAGGAGAAGAGAATTAGTCTTTCTTCTGACATAATAGGGCCTTGATAATTCTTGCGTGAAGCAGATTTTATTTATCTCCTTGAGCATTTCATAGATTTTCTTTTCTAACTAAGGTAGAGGTACTTTCTCATCTTGTCACAAATCATTCCTCCTGCCATCACCTTGGTGTTGATTTTTACTAGCTGCAGGGTCAGCAGGACCAAAGGGCTTCTTTCTTTCAATTCTTTGTTCATTCAATCTTGGCAGGGTTTTTTGTTTGTTTGTTTGTTTTGGGGGGTTCATGTGTGTGTTTGTTTATTTATTTATTTACTTTAAGTATGCAGTGCCTTATGATTTTGGATGAGCTGTTGAAGAGCAACAGAAGACTTCTTCACTAACAGGAGCTCTATAAACTGTGAAAGGCTAAATGCAGTCATGATATTCCTGCCTTATGGGAAAATTCTTCTCTTTCAACATTTATGGTAATCCTGATTTGGGATGACAAGTTAAAATATCCAGAAATTCAGCAGAATGAAATGCCCATGCAGAAACGTATTTGCAATGACAAAATGAATTGTGTTGTGAGGTGTGATGGTACCAGCTGCACCATGGTGTTGTCTGAGTTGCGAATTCAGCTTAAAAATCAGCCAAGCTATATATCATAAGTGCCATGAAGCAACACTTTGGCAAATTAAAGATGAACTGAACTGAACCAGGGTATTCCAGTCAGCTCATCAGAAATATTTCAGTCTGAGGTCAACCAAAGCATTCTTTTTTAACTTTGTGATTTCCAAAATTACTACAAAGTTAAAAAAACATATTAAAAATAAATGTTAGTAAAGGGAAGAGGAGGAGGTACTGTCAGGAAGTTAGGCTTGGATCAGTGGAGCGTTTTTGGCTTAAAGTTTGAAATCTATCTCCCCTGCATCTTCCCTCCTTAAAGAAAGCTGTGACTGTCATTTCTGGGCTAAAGAGCCGTGATGTGGTTGCTGCGATTTCAGGGTATGAGGTTTCTATTGCATTCCTGCTATTTACATAATCTGTAACAAAGCAGGAATAGATTTTATTGTTCAGAGGAATATTTAGGAGGGAGTCAAAACTAAGCAGAAACAGGTAAGAAACGGAAGGTGAAATCGTTGTTTGTTCCCCCATCAAAACAAGAGACCGCACAGTGACAGGCTCCAGGGCTTTTGTACATCCTCCACAGATAGTCAACAGAAGAAATGAAAACATATGAAACTTGTGGAACAAAAGGCAATGAATTTTCTATGAAACTGCCTGCTTTCATGGTGTCTTAATTCAAACATGCCCAAAATTCTGGGTTATACCTATCTAAAACTGCACGTAAATCCTTTGGGCTGTGAATCTTTGTGTAATAAATCGGGAATCATTGATGAAGTCCTCCAAGGCAGATTCTGGAGATAGCAAGTAGCATTCCGGAGGAGACAGCCTTTTAAAACATCTGTGGGGCCAGGGGAGCTGGTACCAACAGCTGAGCACTGGACAGAGATACAAACAGGTTTTGAGAAATGCAATCAAAAAGGGAATTTACAAGTTCTGTGGAAAGAACTGTGGTGATGTGAAAAGCAATTCCCAGAACAATTATAATTCACATTTGGGGTGTCAGAAGTTCACAATATTAGGCAAAGACAGCTTTACATCTAGGTGACAGATAGAAAAATGTCTGCACTGAAAATGAAACAGCAGCTTGAAATCAAATTTTTAGAATATAAGAAAACATGTAACAAACACGGTTAGTAAGGCTGTAAGTACAGGTAAATGGAAAATGTTTGTACGTGAAGCTTTCTGATACCCTGATCACAGGAACTAACTGTGGCACTTAACATGCTTTCCTTTTAGCTGTCTTGTGTCATCATACACTGCCAGGTCAACAAAGTGTCAGCAAGGGGATCACAGCCTTTCCACTGGTCTCTCTAAAGAAGTGGCTGCTGCCAGGGAACCTGGTGCATTTATTCTCTATCCTTCACATTCACAATCCGATGCAGTGCCTGTGGCAGTGTCTTCTCCGGTGTCGTGGTGATAGGGCCCTTCCTGCTGGCCTGGTGATGGATTTAATTCCTTCCACAGGTAGCTGCGGAGGTTGAGGACTGGTTCGCACCTTCAGGCCACCTTCTTCCTTCTTCAATGTGTTACTAGTTTTAGAAGTTTCTATAGTGCGATGTATAGGGGATCCTAGTTGGTAGCTCCTTGGTGTTTTTCAGTAGTCTAGAAGCTCACTTAGGATGCATGGTTTTAGGTAGCAACGACTATAAAATCTGTTGTGCTCCACTTCACACCTACCGGCAGTAAAATCTCTCTCGGCCGCTGCCTCAAAAAAGATTTTCAAATGGAAAATTCACAGTCCTCAAGTGCCTGCTGCGCCGGGGTCTGGTCCCTGTGTTTGACACTGTATTAAGAGGTGCCGTGCGCTTCTAAAGCAATTATCTTACCCACCGTTTGTAGGCTATCCCTTGCACTGGGGTCACTGCTTCCCAGCCTGCAGGAATGCGAGCACTGACAAAATGGCTTTTTGAATGTTATTCGCGTTGGGCATTGCGCAGTGTGTCTCCTCCTGCCCTGCTCGACTGCCTTTGCAGATCCATGGGATGTGCAGCTCCTGTTTTCAAATGGAGTTAGGCTCTCGAGTTCACTTGGAAGCCAAACGTTATTTGAGTTGTAACTGGGGAGTTCACGGTGGAAAAAAAAGACATGAGGCCCTGTGTAATTTTAGGCCTGTAGGAAAAAGTAAGCACTTGACTTGAGTTTGCACTGTGAAATCTCTCTTTGGAAAAATCTTAATGTACTTATGTGTGCTTGGTCTGCGACTGATGCTGTATATGCCAAAGTAAAGGGCCAGGAGAGAGAAAGATGCTGGGAACAGGGAAAAAATTCCTTCATTTTATAGTGTGCCTATGATGCTCTCACAGCATAATTGAAGAGAGGTTAATTAAAATACAGTGTCTTAGTATTTCCTGGGCAACACCTTCATGAAACACATCACCATTTCTTCTTTGAGGGAGGCTGGGTAACTTACCTGATGAGCACTTGGTAGAGATGCAGATGCTATTTGGGGCTGATGAAGGAGTGATCAGAATACCAAAGCGTTCACAGAGGCACTGGGATGAGGGGAAGGGATGAGCATCCTCAGTGGATATCTCTGCATAAAGAAACATTGCTGTTTTACCTCTCCTGCCCTAAGGGCATGGCTTCTGAGAGGCAGAGAATAGCAGCTGGAGGAAAAATTACATATGCTAATTATGTCAAAAATGAATTAATTGCTATTAATTATTTTATCACAAAATCAATTAGTATTGTACTGCAAGTCATTTTAATTAAAGTAGTCGATAAAAATCAGATAAACTGTAGACACAGCAAATTAT
Source organism: Jacana jacana (assembly GCA_013400555.1). NCBI lineage: Eukaryota > Metazoa > Chordata > Aves > Charadriiformes > Jacanidae > Jacana > Jacana jacana. Next base: position 57,333 of record VZTM01015276.1, on the reverse strand, counting down.
GGCAAAACTCCAAAATTAGTCACTAAAAAGAAATGAAGCCCCAAACAGTTCAGCACTGAGATTGAATTAGCTGGGTTTTTTTTATTAAAAAATTACAGCCCACAGCAGAAACATGAAAGTGGAAGCTTCTTTGCAAAGGAGAAGAAAGCTTTTGGTGTTCATGAATGAAGTTGAAAAGGACAGTAGTAACTATGATTTTTTTTTTTTTTAATCTATCTACGTATTTCTGAGATTATTTTCACCTTACAAAAAAAAGAAATATTGCTGTTTTCCAGTGTTATTTCACATAAAGGGTTGTTTTAAAAGAGACATAATCTTGAATATTTCATCATCCCTTGACATGCTGTCTTTATATTCAGCACTGCTAGTTTAAAAGCCTCAAGAGCAGTTTTGGTCCTATTCTTGGAGTAATCAGGTTTCTAAGGGGAAGAAAAAAAAAAAACAAACAAGAAAATTCGGTTTTGTTGAACTTCTTCAGTAGAAATGTGTTTGAAGAGATGGTATGCAAAAAAATTGAGGGCCGGATCTCACGGTGACATAACTCAGCGCCACTCTGGTGACATTTGTGGTGTTTCTGCCTTGCCTGCCATCTAACAGCCACAGCCATCCACTGAAACAGGCTTCTGCGAATTTAGGGATGCCAATCTTTCAGAATTGGATAATGGTGAGAACAAAAAACTGGAGAACATCACAGGCATAATTAATCTGCTGCCTTTGCTTTTGAGTCATTATGTGTGGTATGTGGGTGGGTGGAAGTTTGCATTAGAAAGGAAGATGTTGTACTGCTGTCTAGAAAAGGACGTGGATGTCTGGTGTGTGGCAGAAACATGCAGGTGTTTTGGATGCTGGTGTTTTATTATTGAGTGATTTGCTCGTTGGCTAATGACAGCAGCCAGGAGAAATGGATACGGGCCTTCCAGAGCACGGGTGGTCTTTGCTGGGAAATGTGAGAGTGCTGTAATGTGTGTACCCAATAGAACTGCATGAAAGAACAGTTCTGTGCTGACCAAAAAAAACCAAAAAGCTGCGAAAGAAAAGTTATCTGGACTGAATTTTTCTAACTCATGAGCAGAATTTAATGTTTTGGACTTCATTGACTAATGCACAAAGCAATTTGAGTAATGAAAAACTACTGTTTCTCAAGCAAGAAAACAAGAGGCATTGATGAAAAAGCTAATTTATTTACTCTTTTATGGAAAGAACGTACTTTGCCCAACTTCAAAACTGCCTGTGCAGCTATTGAGGAGTATTCCTGTGAGTAAAATGGCTAATGAAAGCACTGATGCTCTCCCCATGTCTCTTTTCTGAGACTTTAAAGTGCAGCTTCATTGCAGAGCTGTAAGGGAAGGGCTCGCAACTGTTGGGTGAGCACTTGTCAGTGTTGCCATATGGTAAAAACTTGCATTTGTCAAGCCTTTAGTGCTATAAATAGCCTATTTCAAAGCACTAAACCACAAAATGCCTGGAAGGTGTTTGGTGATTACTGACCCTGTTCTGGCTGTCCCCATCCTTTCCTTGGCCTGCCGTCCGCATGCCTGCTACAACTGCGGCTTCTCCAGCAGGATCTGTGATCCACTACTTGGGGGCAAAAGAAAATTTGCTCATTTTTCATCTAGTTGACAGAATAGAGTAATTGCTATAATTTACTGTGCCCTGCCTCTCACAAGCAGTTCTGATAGCATTACATATTTATGGGTCCCCATCTGAAGTCTTACTCCTGATGTGCAATTTTAGGAGCAGTTTGATTCGTAATTCCTGGTTTTAGGTACTTGGGAATTTTCATTCTGACCAGTTTGACATCCATGTGTGGAAATACCAGGTGAGTTCTATACTCCGGCTGACTAAACTCAAGTCCATCTTCCTCTCCAAGAGTGGTGCCTGTAACCTCGTTACAACAGGCTGGTTGCCTGAGCACAGTAATGCTTTGTATAACTTCCAGTGTAAACTCAGTGTATAAATCATGAATTTTCCTGAAGCTTGCATGATGATCTGTGGTTCCACCGTTCTCTGTGCCATAAGTCTGCATCAAAGTTTTAAACTGCAACTGTTGTGCAAAGCTATTAAATGGGAAGGTATTAAGGGTCCTTTTGCTTAAAGAAAGGAAGTGCTATTTGAAAGATGGAAGAAGAGGAGGGAAAAAGTTGAGATAAGAGCAATTTAGTGTCTGTGGTCTGCTTCCCTGCCCTAATAAATGAGGATTTGAATCCTGACCTGATCCCCTCTATCCATCTTCTCTTAGACTTGCTATATCGTGTCCATGAACTTTTGTTTCTTAAAAACTTCTATGTTCTATATGTGACAAAAAGGATATCACAGTTTACATAAAAAAGGTATCAACTTCAGATAAAGATGGAGAGGTCTTTTAGCAAAAATCTTAAAATGCCAGCAATCCTCTCTCTGAAATCAGTGGGCGATTTGTCTGAGTAGACTTAAGGCTGTGGTCCTGTAAAATGAATCTTCCCCCTGTACAAACTCCTACAACCACATATGGAAAATGAATGCCAGCTAAACACTATTCACATACACATACGAGGATGCTGAAATGGCACTAGTGCCTACAGTTTAAACTATGTTGATTCCACAGCCATTTTTGGTGGAACTCTATCACCCTAACCTTTGATGAATTTGTGCAGACCTCTGCAGCAAACTGCCCACACTGGAAATCCACACTCATGTTTACTGTGAGGAAAGTCTGTCTGAACTCCTACAGCCCACGTGGTGCCAGACAGCTGACTGCACTGAAGGAATCAAAGAAAAAAGCGTGCAAACATATCAATGTAAAATATAACGATGTATTTTTAATAACACAGTATTTCTACTGACCTATTTAAAATAAAATTGCCATGTGAGCCAACAGGCATGAATTTTGATGATTGGCTTTAAAACCAATAGCAAAGCTAGGTTAGTTTCACTGCCTTTCTAATTCCCTGGCTGTTATAAAAAGACCGAAGCAAGTCTCACCCGCCCACATCCCCACCCCTTACTCCACAGCCAGGTGGAAAAGCCTGTACCAGCAGCAGCCACTGTACCACCGTCTTCCTCACGTTCAGCAGGGACGTTGCATGTAGATACCAGCAGTAAGCAGAAGAAGATGTGCCACCCATTCCTTTCCCATCCTCCTGAGAGCAGGTGCAAGACTGTTAATAACCAGGTTAGTTTGGACTCAGCCCCTGGTATCACTGCAGTCTGCCACTCTGTTACCACCCCTGGGCTGAGATTGAAGAGCACCACATTTTACACGTTGCTTACCCAGGTTGTTTTCATGGCACCTACCCCTAAGTGGGAAACCGCTCTGTGCCTTGGTACCCTGAGATCTGCACTTTCTGCAGAAGCAAGCCGTTGCAAAGCAAGATAAGTTTAGAGCTTTCTCGTTTTGTTTTACACTTCACATCGTGTTGTTATCGATGTCTTGTTCCATCATGTCACATAACGTAACTTAAAAGGACAAGTGCAGTATGGTGTTCACTGTGTAGGTGGAAAATCTAAAGAGCTGGAGTTCACCCCAACATATGGCTGGGCTTTAATCATAGATTATTCTTCTGTATTTTTTTTTTTTAATGTTTCACTTTTTTCAAAGGTCAGTCTGTCTGCCAGAAAGTGACATTTCTGTGAGAGATGCAATTCAGTAGGCATGTAGAGCAAAAGCAAAATGCAAAGCAAACAAAATTGGCCCTGCTTGTGCTCTCAAGCAAATAAACCCAGCCTTGAAAACCTCCAAGTCAGATCCCCGCTGCGGGTGACAGTGGGCTGCTGCAGAAGAGTCAGGATCCTGCTTGGCATGTACTGAAGCATCCCTAATTCAAGTGTCTTGGGTGTTATGCAAAATGCCCATGTTATAGGGAGGAAGTGGGCAGAAATGCAACATTTTGACTAACCATTTGGTGAAAGTGAGGTTATAAAGTACCACTTCAGCTTTCTGGCTTCAGATGTCTGCTCATTAGACAGTCTCCAAAATGTATGTCTGAACTGGTCTCTTCCAAAAGGAAGACTGTCCATGTCTTTGATGGATTTTTCGTGAGCTTTGTGCAGAAGGGTGACATGTCCAAAACACAAGAACATCTGTTTACTGCTGAGGCCTGTATGTACTTCCCAGAATGCTTTCTCTATTTCCATGGATCTGACAGAACTTGCTTTTTTGTTCAAAAGATGGAAGGTTCTTGGGAGAAAACAATCAGGGTACATAATATTTTTTTCCTTATTTACACACGACAACTTCAAGACCCCTTATCATATCTTCATTAAATCCAATTAGGATGGAGATGAGCAACCTAAGAAAGCTATAGGTGCTGTGCTTCACTGCAGGGGTACTAGTGAAATGGGGGCCAGAGATTGTCCCCAAAGCAGGATGTCTCCCATAGCTTTTTCTCGCTTGAAAATAATGCTGGACTTAAGCTTGGTGCCACAGGCAATGCTGCAAGGAGTCAAGGTGATGCGCTGGTTATTCCTTGGTTTTGGAAAAGGGCATGTGACACTGTGTGGTGCCCAAGGAAGTCACTGTTTGGAACAGCGAACCCTGAGTGTTCCTTTAGGGTTTAGCACTGGTTTTGTATGGGAAGGTCAAATGGTGGTTCTGAGAAAAAACAGCATGTTTCCTATGATGCTCCAGATCCTAGGTTTTGCATGGGCATCTTGATGTGTGATTGTTGGCTCTTAGCAGTCCTTGGCTGGAGGGCATTTATGTTGAGGATGTCCTATTTTTGAAAAAAAGGCAAATTTTCTCTGCTTTCTGACTTCTCACCTGTCTTTCAGCACGTGGTTCAGCAGGCTACCTGGTAGAGCTTGCTAACCCTAATTAGAGCTACCCAGCAAGATTGCCCAGTATCACTTATTGCTGCCCATTAAGGTGTATTCTCACGGAAACCTTCTGGTGGTCCTATTGGTCCAGGGATCAAACGCTGTCCCCTGCCACATCCTTGAGAAGAGCCTGAGAGCAGCAACAGGAATCAAAAGCCTCTGCTTTGTGGTGGCCCAGCCAGCCTGCCTCAGGAGCCGTGTTTATAAAGCACTTCCTAATGGAGGGAAAAGAAGCCAGAGAGTTATTTTCTAAGAATAAAAATTCCTTTACGTTTTGTTGAAAACTACTTTGCGCAAATGATTGCTTAGCATCTGGCAGGCTGGGGTTTTGCCATGTGTGGCAGAGGATACAGTTTGTGTAGTTGCAAGCAATCTACTCAAAACGCTTTTGTGTAGTCCTGGAGCCCAGGAACTTGTTAATTTTGAGCAGTCATTTTCCACATTTAGCCCATTAGAGACTCTATTTTTGGTGACCTAGTTTGAGCTCTTTAAAAAATAATCAAGCAGCATTTTTCAGATCTGATTTGTAATAGGACTGTGGATTGGTTTTGCAACTTGAAATAAAAGTTGGGGGAGAGAGATAGAAACTGCTTTTTATCTGCCTGGTCCTTCAGAGCTAACATTTGCAATTGATTTTAGAAGGCCTCTAGGAAGGTTAATCTGACAAAGACTGTGGCTTGGCTTCACCACTTCAAGGGCTATTGTTTGACATGCCGCTGGGAAAATAATAAAGTAGCTAGGTTTAAATAATACTTTCTACGTGATAACCTCCAGGAGTGCTACCAAGTATTACTGGGAATGATCCAAATGCTGTTAAAGCCTGTGGATTCACTTGCTCCCCAGTGTGTATGACAGGGTTTGGATTAGAGAGCGAGCAATTGGGGCAAACGCCAAAATGGCATGCCTTGGGTTACACACTAACTCTGCTGTGCCAGAGCTGGGATTAAGGCTTGGACCCAAAGAGCTTATTTCCATGCTCTAGCTCTGCTCTGGGAATTAGTACCATGCAACAGAACTACTGGCTTCCAGCTTCTCGTGCCCGCAGGGAAGGCCCAGGCAGTCACAGCCCTTTAATTTTTGTAGGAGAGGAAGGATACTTACAGCTGAGAGCTGCCCAGGCCTCAGCACCAGCTTGTTCACATGGGCAGCTGAGAGCAGTTCTAGCAAAACTCAAGCAAAGAAAACAACCTGAAAACAAAATCACTGTTTCTAACTTTATATACGTGAATTATTTTTTCATTTTGTGGCAATGCAAAACTACCTTCTTAACTTTAGGTTGCCTGGAGTGGTATTGAAGTAGAATCATACTATTTTCACTTCCTTGTCCTTTGTTTTATCTAGATATCCCTTCCCACGCTCTGACCAGTAAGCTGTGTTGCTTGGGGAACACACCCTGACACCAGGCTCCCTCCTGAGACAAGGGAGAGCAATCTAGTAAAGCTGACATTGCAAGGAGAAGCATGGAGTGATCCCCTGGATCCCCAAGGATAATCTTTGTGATATTATTGAGGATCTGCAAATGTAGGAAAGAAATCTGCCAATTCACTAGGAAGGGAGAAGACAGCCCCTCTTTCAGAGACAGCAGTGTGGAGGTGTCCTGAGGTAACTGTAGGAGAAATGTGCGACCACCATGTGTCATGGAGGTTTGCACATCCTAGCCATCATACGTGGAAGCTCCTTCAACGTGGCACGTGGAGAAGGAGGAAGAGAGCCAAAACATGCAGAATTACAGCAAAGGTTTAGAGCAGCTATGAGACTCCTGCTAGGGCCAGCCAGACCCTCCTATTAAGGAGGTCCAAACTGGTCCTTTGTTCCTCTTGATCCCTGTTCGAGGCCCAGCTGGTGTGGAGCTGACCTGCAGAGCAAAACTCTGCTTCAAATTGGAGTTTCTCACTGCTGGATGCTCTGTGCCTCTGCTTTGTTAGTGTAAATACAGGGGCCAAGGTTTGGCAAAGATGATCATATAATTCAATTGAGATCAGATTGTTTGTAATTAAAAATGTTTGGCTTATTAGAAGTAGGCGACTCTTACATTTAATTTATATTTGATTTTTTTAAAAAAAGGAGGAAATTAGTAATTTGCCAGTTTCTATTGCTATCTTTGTGTTTCTGTAGCTCGAAAGTATCTTGATGCAACAAATGAGATATGGCAAATGTTCTAAATACTGTTCAATTTATTTTTTTTTTTACTGAAAAAAGTATGTAAATGGCTGAGAAATTACACTTTGAAAAGTGGCTACTGCGAATTAACAGCATTTCACATGGATCTTACTTTGCATTTTTAATATACATAATGCGTGTCCCAAATTACATGATTTGCATTATAAACCAGACCAGCTCCGGTGTCGCTGCTGCTGGCCAACAGTGGAATAACAAGGCTTTTCTTTACAAACTGTATAAATACATATTTACCCAAATGATGCAATTTAGGGCTCTTTTATTTACATTTTTCTGGTCAGTCAATCACACCGACATCTTTTATAGTTAATGCTTTTTAAAAGTGTCTGAGTAAGTCTAACATTTGCGGAATAGAAGTGCCAGACATGCTGAAAGTGATCCTTTTGTTACTGTGCTGACACTTTGGCTCTGGAGTTGGCACCTTCTCTGTGTCTGCTCTTGACTTCTGTAAAATGTTGCTTTATCATGTTGTACCACCTTTGGCTTGAGTGTTTTACCTTTTCCCGCTGGGCCCACCGTGTTAAGCCTGGGTTCCTGGGGCCACTCCTGTGCCAGGCTTTACTTTGTGGGCTGACTCGGGACACCAAAAGCATGTCTAGCCATCGTCTCTTTACTGCTACAGAGCATACTTTAGGCAAGTGTCTGTGACCTTTGGAGTCTTTCTTCTCCTTGCCCTGCCTTATTTCTCTAGCCTTCTCCTATCTCAAGTATCTGGAGAATAAGTTGGATGACCTCTGTCATGTAATCTTGTCATTGTCAACTTGTCAGTGGTCCAAACCCCCAGCTTGGGTCATCCATGTGTGTTTTCAGTTTACAGGTTTAATCCTGCATCGTTAGCATGATATTGCCACTGCTTGAATTTCGTTCCAAGCTGGAGATCAAAATCGTAAATGACCTTGAGTCAGCTCACTCTGGTACGTTTGTGGCTTCTGGTTTAATACAAGGGTGGTCTCTGGTACCCCGTCCCTTTACAGACAGGTTTCTCCAACATTCAAGGGTTATGTGTACCTGTTACTCAGTTGCCTTCCTTTTTAACTTTTATTGTCTGGTTTCAACCAAATTTGTTGATCTGAGTTTCCAATGATGGTATGTTCCAGCAAGGACTGGGAAAATGATCACAGAGCAGATGACAGGGACCAAAGTCAGCGTCTCCCCATAGGAATTCACTGAAGCTCAAGCTTTACCACACTTCTAGTCTTGAGAAAATTTCCCCACAAAACACTAGGGAAAGCCAGAAGTGGTGCTTCCTGCTGCTCTGAACCTTTTTCTCTCCCTCACCTCCCACCCTTTAGTAGAGCCCTGCAGCCTCCTGAGCTCTGCTGGTCTGCCTGTCCTTGTGTAGCTCACAGAAGGAGGTTAGTTGTGGTCGACAAGGTGAGTTAAGTGAGCAGGACAGTTGAAATCTCTCTCGCTTACATGAGTCAAACCCCAGAGAAGGGCAGGATTTGTATGTTGTGTCATAAATAGGCATAATACCTACTGAAATTGGGAACCCCTGAGTTTAACTAAGAGTTGTCTGAATTTAAAAGCACTTTAGAGTCGAATGTAACCATGTCTGTGGTGACAGCTCACTGATAATACTGGCTTCAGTGTTGCTCTGCTTTGCTCTGCGAAGAGGGTTCCTGTTACTTTTTATCTGCCTAGCAGGTAAATGGTAAGTGGTGTTAATTTCACATTTCTGGCTTCTAAGACAGCCTGTCCTTGTGGTTATAGCTGTAGACTACTACACTGCGGGGTGTTAAGTGTGACTTGCAAACCCACCTGTAGGCAGCCCTGTTCCGAACTTTCAAGCCCACAGGGTTGTGTTAGAGCTGACATAGTAGCTCTAAGTATGTACAAGTCTACGGCTTGTGAACTAATTTTCACTTACAAACAGGCTTCAGGAGAAAGAGAAAAGGCCAATGCCAGAAAACTAGCCATAGCTGGAATACCTAGTACTGGAGGCTTTTCAGACAAAATATGATAAATGATCAAAGCAACAGCATTTTATGCTGTTCTAACAGTATCTAGCCAAGTGAAAAAATCCATTAAATGCCTGTGGTATTAATGGGGTCCTGGTTATCTGGCTGTGCAGGACCTGTGTTGGTGTCAGCCTGTGTCAAACACAGTCCCTTCATGGGCTATTGAGGATCAGGGATGAGAGCTGGTTGTCGTGTTGGCTGCTTAGGAGTTATTTCCTGTGGAGGAAGCATGGATGGCAGGAGCTCCAGCACAGCATTTGCTTAGTGCTGGTTCCTCTCTGGAGGGCTGGTGGAAAGCAGTTTGGTTTTGTCAGTGCAAAGCAGCCATTCCCTTCCATTAAGAGGACTGAATGCTCCCCAAAAGGAAGCCAGTGCAATCCTCTTTTCATTTGCCAGGAGCTGCCATGTTGCCATGCAGGAGAGAGAGCAGTGGAGGAGTCACAGCTCTTGTGGTGGGAAGAGAGAACTGTGCTGGGCAGCCTCCCACCTGGTCAGTGACAGGGTACCTGCTGACTTCAAGGGTCATTCACCATTGACACAGCAAAGGATCAAAGCAGGTTTTCCAGCACTTTTCCCGTGCTGATCGCCTGCATTATGCAAAACAAGCAGATTCTCAGCTCACTCTCAGTAAACAACAGGGTTTTTTTTTTGAGAAACAGAAGCCATGAGCTGCTTCTAATCAACATTTTCACAGCATCCTATTTATTGTGCTGATCTCAGTGCAGCATTGCAGACTGGAGGGATCTTGCTCCCTGGCTCTGTGTCCATTTCCTACTTTGCTATTGCATTGGCATGACCTCCTTCTTCCCTTACACCTCACTCCCTGAATCATGTTTCTCACCTTGCAGTAGTTACAGATATCTAGTGAAAGGTTGTGTGCTGCATTTCATGCGTATGCTGAAAGATCCGTCTGAAGTGTGTAATTAAGTCCATAACTACAAAGTGGAACCACGCCAGGGAGTCACCACTCGTTATATCACTACTTTCAGGACAGTGGGAACTCTTTGTAGTCTCCCATGCTTTGTCCCAACCCGCCTCTGTGGCTCGGTAAGCAGAAGCTTATCTGCTGAGTGACACATAGGTAAAGCAGGAAGGAGCAGCGCTGTCTCAGTAGTAACACACGTGCACCTCAGAAGTAGCCTCTGAGATGAGGACAGGGCGGGAATAGCAGCAGCAGGATACTGAGAATTGGGAACTGAAGACACATAATATAGAATCATAGAATCATAGGTTGGAAGAGACCCTTGGGATCATCAAGTCCAACCATCAGCCCTACTCTACAAGTTCTCCCCTACACCAGATCCCTCAACACCACATCCAATCTACTCTTGAACACAGTCAGGGATGGTGAGTCCACCACCTCCCTGGGCAGCTGATTCCACTGACTGACCACTCTCTCTGTGAAAAACTTTTTCCTAATGTCAAGCCTAAACCTACCCTGCTGCAGCTTGCAGCCATTCCCTCTTGTTCTGTCGCTAATTGCCCGTGAGAAGAGACCAGCACCAATCTCTCTACAATGCCCTTTCAAGCAGTTGTAGAGAGTGATGAGGTCTCCCCTCAGCCTCCTCTTCCTCAAACTAAACAATCCCAACTCCCTCAATCGTTCCTCATAAGCCTTATGCTCCAGGCCTCTCACCAGTTTTGTTGCCCTCCTCTGTATTTGCTCCAGCACCTCGATATCTCTCTTATGCTGAGGTGCCCAGAACTGGACACAAGACTCAAGGTGTGGCCTCACCAGTGCTGAGTACAGGGGGACAATCACCTCCCTACTTCTGCTGGTCACACTATTCTTTATGCAAGCCAGGATGCCATTGGCCTTCTTGGCCACCTGGGCACACTGCTGGCTCATGTTCAGCCGCCTGTCGACCAGCACCCCCAGGTCCTTTTCTGCTTTCTATATAAACAGCTCTTTTGCCAGCTGAAAACCCAGCAGGATGATGATAAAGTTGACAACGTTTATTGATATCTGAATGGCTATTTGTTGCCAAAAAATGCATTTTAGAACTTAGCATAAACTCAGTTATCTGATTCTAGCATGGCTTAGTATTTATTAGGAAATACATGGGTTTTTTATAGCCATTGTTCACCTTAGGGAGAAAATAAAAAAAGGGAGAAAGCCATTTTATTTTAATAGCACTGACTTCTTAATGTAAGCACTCTGTACTAGCAGCTTCTTTGTGGAGTGGAAAGAAATGGTGGATATTACCATTTATCCTTTGTTATGGAACACTATCACCTCTCTTTATCTCCATCAGCAGAGCTAGGCAATAATTTACTGCAGCAGATGCTGAGGGATATTGGCTCCCAAGCGTCTCCAGGTAGTTTGTCATCATGAGCTTTCAAGAAGGTAAATAAATTGATTAAGGAGGAAGATTTGTCATGTCAGCATTTTTGCCACCTAGAAGGCAGTGTGCTTTCTCTCCCTACTTATCCTACCCCTGTATGTCTTGCATTGAGTATTCTTGTGTTTATAAGTGTCTTTAAAAAAGAGTTACGTTCTTAGCCTTGCCTCAGAAATAGCAAGTGTTATATATATATCTGGAAATGTAAATTATGCTGATTAGTCAAGTGTCATGGTTTGTGGAGGAAAGTTCAATCAGATCATGAAGAGGGAAAAGAATATTTGGCTGCCCCGTGCATGATCAGCCCTTCAACAGCTGCCAGAGAGTTTCCTACAAATGCTTGGAAAAGCAGAACCCAGAAAAGGCAGTCAGTAACTGTAAAAGATGAAGACAGATGCCTGGTGTAATGCTGTCCTTCTAGAGTGCATGTTTGCACTTGCTAAATCTCCTCTGACAGTTTCCACATTCTGTAGTTAGTCTCTAAAAATTAGTAAAAGTTGAATACAGTAAGTGAAGGGAACCAAGGAGCAGAGAGCAATTCAGCACCCCAGTCATCCCCTCCCCCCCCCACCCCATCACCTGATTCTTAGTGATTAGGATGTTTAGAGAGCTGAATGCCGTGCAGAAGTTTCTGAATCTGATCGTACCATAGTTAGGTTCTAAGTAAGCCAGAGCATGTGGCTCACATAATTTAAGCACCTTGACCCATAGCAAAACTTCATCATCCAGCCCAGTCTGGTCTCAGGTAGAAGCTGTTTGGTTATGACCCACCACAATGCACCCTGCTATGCTGCGCTTAATTTGTAGTTTTCCGGGAGCGAGGCAATAGTTCTTCTCCAGCACTAGATAAGTCAGATTCTGGAGGTGGGAGACTTGGGTTGCTCTATGCCTTAAACCAGGGCTTCCATCTAGACTCATTCAAGGGTTACACCAAGAATTCCTTCCTAATAAAGCAGGAATTTTGACAAAACAAAAAAGGACTAAACACAAATGTCTGCACCATGGCAATCTTCTGAGACATTGGCCTCCAAAATATGCACCAGCCAGAATTTTGCATGAAGCACAGAAGGTATCAGAAACATTTTACCTAAAGACGCTGTTCTGACTAAATCATTTTCCCTTTAAAATGCTGTTAGCTTGCAAAGGATGATGGAGTTTGACATGCTAACAACACCCAGAGAGAACATCCTGAGGCAGAAAAGAAGACATTTCCCTCCATGTTATGACAGTGGCAGCTGCATGTGGTTATATACTTTGCAGAGCAGCGACAGACCCTTGACTTGCAAGGTTTGGAGCACATTCTTACAGGCAGAATTCCGAAGGTATTTAAGCACGTGCTTCATTTTACAGAGCGAGGCTAAGCTTTTCCAGTACGTGCCTCCATCCCAGTGCTGAAGTTTGAGTTCCAGTCTTTTCTCAGTGAAAACCTCACCTGAATTCCCCCAGCTGTAGCTGGCCTTAACATGGTTCCTTGTCCTCCTGCCTGAACCAAGACTGTGCTTCTGCTGAGGAAGACATGGGGGAGCTGGCTACAGCTGTGCAGCACAGCAAAGCTGCTGGGGACATGAAAGGGAGTTCCTGATCTTATGCTGTAGTTCAGGAGCTCTCCAGATAATCCCTGAGCCTGTTTGCTTCTTTGAAAGGAAAATACATCCTTCTACTTAGCTTGTCACACCATTCCTAATGTTGAAATATACATTCAGTGTCGTCAGTGCAGCTGAAATTAATCCCAGCACAACATTCCTAGAAGGAAAATTCCTGCTGTGAGGGGCCATGAAAGCTGGCAAACCTTTTTGTCTGGCTGCCTGTTCTGTAGCCCACGCTTTCACAGGCACACATAGACACATGAGTCCAATCCCATTCCTCAGGTGTTCTGCAGTGCCGAAAGTGATGGCTTGCTGGTGAAGATAAGAGTGAGGGAAGATTTTCAGTTCCATGAAAGGACTAGCGTGAAGATAATTAATTAAAGCTATTGGAAGTTTCTTTGAAGCAGGCTGTAATTAAACACATGGATTTCTTGTGGAACAATTAAGTAAATTTGGCCTCGGGTATCTTCCCCCACTTCTTGGTCCCTAGGAGGAGAATGATGAAATTCTGGTTTAGAGTTATGCTTTGTTAAGAGTCCTATCTGTTTTAATTTATTCAGTTTTAGTTATAAATCTCATCAAAAACAGCCAAATCAAAGGACACAGCAGTTTGAATTTGTAAATGTCCTGTCAGTTAGCTTTGACTCTGGCAGAAAAAGAGAACGTAGTTTGCTTTGGTTTTGGAAACAACAGAATGGGGAGGAACATTAGAATGAGCCACCAGTGCCCTCCAGATCCTCATCTCTCATCTGCATCTTCAGTCTAATATTTGCAGTGAGGGTCACTGTGCTAATGAAGTTTCTCCAGTGGATGTTGTCCCTTAGACCTTGATGCTGTGTCAAGAGCCACAAGTTTGCTGCAAATCTGGTCATTTGGGTTGTTGGAGTCCCATGTAACTATTTGTACCAGTTTGGTAATATGGTAAGGCCAAAGCCATTGGAGTGCCAGGGCTGTAATTTATCTCTTTAGATAAGAGATGTCTGCTGATTTTTAGATGCTGGTGAACCAGATTAACTTGAGCCCAATGTGAATTGTTGGAAAGGCAAGATGAAAAAGTCAACAAACCTTTACTGAAAATGGTGGGATTGCTGGGATTTGTAGGATAGGGTGTGCAGATGTTATCATCTGCTCTATTTTAGTGAGTAACTCGAACGAGATGCTTTTGTGGAACAGCAGCTTTTGAGCTGTTTTCACTAAACTCTAAGTACTGACTTGCAAAGATCACAGCCATTTTTCTGTAACTCCTGGTAATTTGTGTTTTACTCTTGATTTCGTAGCTCCATTTCAGTTAGGAATTCCATTATGCAGCATAAGGACATGATATGACACAGACCTTTCCCATTTCTGGAAAGCTTACAGCCTAAATGGACAAGGGGTGGGGGCTGGGGGGAAGATGGCAATTTTATGAAGGCCGAGGAAAATTTGCGAACTCTCTCTTATAGATAGGGAACAGCAAAATGAACTCCTGGGCTGGTGGAAGGGAATAGAGACCCTCTAAAAGAAGAAGAGAATAGAAGAACTGAGTTTAGCTCGTTTAGTAGTAGGAAAACAATACCTAAAATGGTGTATTAGTTGCTCTCAATACCCAGGAGCAGTTTGAACTGATGTACAGTGCCAGCATACAGGCAAATGTCAAGTAAAATAAAACCTTCTGCTTTTGAGAAGGTGTGAGCAGATGACAGTTCCCTTCTTTCATAAGCTCTGGTCCAACAGAAGTCAACAAAGCTCTTAACAGACCTTTAACAATCGCACTGGCAAATGTAATTAAGGTCTGTGAAGGTGGCATCCTGGACAGACTTTAACCCTTGATTTGTAAGGCTTTAATTTAGTATTGAATATTCATGGACTGGCAGGGTCAAATCGGGATAGGAAAGTTAAGTACTGTAACAGACATTGGCAAAGTGGGATGCTAAAGTATCCAGCCAAAAGGTCAGCCATCCCTGGAAAACCGTCAGGAGAAATAGTGTAAATATCTTCCCTGCATCTGTGAGTCAGAGAGCTAAACATGAGCCATTCCTGCCCCCAGCATGTAGGAATTCCAGAGTATGAAGTGCAATGTGCAAGCTCGCACGCACACACACAATTTCAAATGAGCAGGCAACCAAGAGCAGGCAACCAAAGGGGCCAGTGTTTGGCTGGCCATTCAGTTGCACATACAGACCTTTCCAGTATTGAAGCACGAGGTGCAGTCTGCACATAATGAGTCTGTCATATCTCATGTAATTCAGGGATAGAAAAGCCTGGTTTTGGAACATCCTGGAAATACCCGTGTCTGGTTGTTGTATGACCAAGTGATTTTTTGGGGCATTCCCTGAGCAAATATGGTCATGATTCAAAGCCTGTGAAATGGTGTTTATTGACTTCAATGGATCAGGACTTGCACCATCTATCTTTTATGCAACAAATGAAACTATTGAATTAATGCAATAAAACCAAATGGATTTATTAATTCAATAAGATGTTTTGGGGGTCTGAAAGGTGCTTTCAGTGCATCTGGTATAGAGTTCTCAGGTCAAGAAGGCTGGGTCAGGAAGCAAGGGCAAACACAGCCCTGGGCCAGTGGCACCTTGCAAGAAAGTAACTGAAATACAGAGTGTCTGGGAATAATGAGCTATGAGAAATCACAGTGTCTGTTCTATCTAGGGCCATGTGAGAAAAGAGAGAGAAGAAAATTACTAGGTGAAGAGGCTGCAGAGCAGCATGGAGAGAGTAGTTGTCTGGTTGCAACATTTGGAAAAGTGTGGTACTTTAGGAAATAGCATGTATATATGTAAGGAGCTGGAATACCTGCAATCTTAACCTGGTATTATACCTGCTGATTGAGCCCTAAAGTCAGGCTGGGTGTTGTGAGAATGCAGATTGGTTTTGGTCAACTGAGAAAAGACTGTAATTTTATCCAAGATTTTTCTCTTGTCTCACAGCAGCACAAAACTGAGTAAGGGAACTACGCAAAGGTTGCAATTTTAGATACCTAGAATACCCGAAGACAAGAAATCCTGCAGGAATACAAACACACCAATTGTTGTTGTTAGCATACATGTAGATTTGTAAATACACACACAAGTTAAATATAAACACATATACATACACGGATGTCATGCAGAAAGTACGAAATTTCTGAAAACTCCGGAGTGGCAAAACTTAATTCTGCAAAATCCTCAGGTGCTTTTTAGAGTCAAATTAATACTAGTATAATTAAAATGATAATACTGTTTGTTAAAAGAAGAGTATTTAAATAATTCATTTTCCTATTGGTTATATGGAGTGTGCTTAGGTTCAGCAATTACATGCGAAGTAAAAGCAACCTCTCTGTAATGATTTCATGATAATCTGACCTTTGGTAGTCCTAGCTCACAGCAGCTGGCATTTTTTATGTAGTTTACAGACTGTAAAGTAATTAATATCTATGAAATGCAACTGCTGGCCTTCTGATGTAGTTGGGTCCTCAAGCGCTACCTTTTCTCTCTCCCTTGAGCTATCTTTTCTTTCCTCGTGTCCCCAAATATTGAATGATGGACACATTTTCAAGGCCACTACCAAGCCAACAGTCGGTTGCCATCTTTGGGCAGAGAAAGCCCTTGTTGGAAGAGCAATCTCTGCTGGGTATGCTAAACCTGGTCTTGGGTCTTGGGGTCTTGGATGACCACTCTACCCCCTGGGTCCTCTCTCTGAGGGGGGGATATGGTCCAAGATGGTCAGGGATGTTAAAGAGAAAGTAGTGGACAATTCAGTTCACTTAGCCCAGACTCACTGTTTCTGTAGTTTTTGAACACATCCTGGCTCACTCGGGGGCAATGCTCAGTGTCTCAGGGTCATGAGTGGATCGTGAGTTTTGGGGGTTCCAACCACGGGACCACTCCTGCTGAAAGGCACATCCCAGCTGAGGGATCCACTGGTGAGCACTCTCTGCTCAGAAGACATAATTCAAAATCTGCCATGGTTAATTTTATTTAATATTAAGTACAATAATAGCTTGTGAAAAGCTGTCTTTCAGGGAAAGGTAATAAGGGTATTAATAAAAACAGGTGAGTGAGAGGCCCGTTTTTACCTTGCTGCATTAGTTTATCATTGTCAATCAGCTGGGAACTCCTTTGAGATTATTCCTGTACAGTTAATAACATTGTTTCTGTAATGACTTTAATGATTGAACCTTTCTTCCATCCTTAGCTACAACAATAAGCACTCTGCTTTTTCTCCTCCAACAAGCTATTGTGTGTGGTTCAGTACATTAAGGAACATTATTAAATATAGAGGTTTCCTCTAATTAAGCCATTGGCAAAAGATTGCTTGTCCAATCATTTGCTGGTGATAAGAATTGAAGGAAATTACATCTTGTACAGAGTATTACACTTTTCCTGCAATGCTTCCCCTAAAAAAAGAACAAAATGATATAAAAATAAAGCAGTGAGATTGCAAACTCAAGCATTCAGAAATTAGATAGTGCCAGAATGACAGCTG
This sequence comes from Jacana jacana, assembly GCA_013400555.1. Classification (NCBI taxonomy): domain Eukaryota; kingdom Metazoa; phylum Chordata; class Aves; order Charadriiformes; family Jacanidae; genus Jacana; species Jacana jacana. Next base: position 40,014 of record VZTM01015276.1, on the reverse strand, counting down.
CCTTGCGTTAGAAAAGACACATTCTGTCCTTCTCTGCTCCTGATCACGAACAGTTCCCCTTTCCTCTCTGATCTCTTGTCCTGTTCCCCATCTTTTCCTTATATAAAAATAATCATTTCTTCTGGACTCCTAATTCTTAATCTTCTTGGATTTTTTTTTTTTTTTGTCAGGCGCAAGCCACTTTTTCTAGTCCTGTTCCTGGAAAAGAGAGAAATAATTTTGTGTAGAACTTTACCAACACTCCCCTTCCATGAACTCACCTATAAAAAAAAAAATAAAATAGTGGTGTTTGTGAACTTTGAGGGAACCACAACTTGTTCATTGTTTCAATAACTGCACGTAGGAACAACAGTATATTTAAGGTGTCTGGTTATTCTGGACATGATTAAAAAAAGCTCCCATCTCCTGTACAATTGTGTGTTTTACTCAGTTCAGGAACCACACAGATAATTGAATGAGTGGGAGAAGTTTTTAACATTTTCCTTGAAGAAAAGTAGTGGAATTAATGCAGAGAAAAGTCTTATCTCATGGTTAGGCCAGTCACTGCAGATTAGAGGTTGTTTTCCTGGTTGGTGGCACTCTGCATAATCTCAAAATCTGGAATTTATGTGTCATTCTCAAAGAATATCTCTGAATTTGAAAATCAGATGTGTTTACTAATTGCTCACATCTTATAAATTATGCATCTATCCTTGAAGGAGACTTTAACCATCTATTAAAGCCTGAATAACAGAGTTATTCTCCAGCTTCTAGATAAAGAAAACAAAAACAGTTTTAAAAACAACAAGAAGCCTCTTTAATTTTTATCTTAATGGAAGTAAACCTAATCAAAAGCCTGCGATTAATGAATCTCTCCAGGGTTTCTATTCTTGAAGAGATTAGAGTTACAAATGCTGAAATACTTTCAATAGGTAGGTGTGATGTTGAGCTCAGATCATGTATTTGTATCTGCTCAGCTAGAAATAAGAGTTGCTAAAATCCAATTCTTGGAGAAAGATTCTCCTCTTCAGTGAAAGAAGACAAACAATCAAAAAACTCATTAAAGAGCTGTTGTTGCATATATGACACAAACCACAAGTATGTTTTTAAGAAAGTATTTTCCCATGAAAGAAAAGCAAAGCTCTACAAAAAGAAGCTAACTGCTTTTTCAGGACTCACAGCCAGCCATTTGCTTCTTGCAAAACCCAAAAGCTCAGGCTGAGGTCATTTAGCTGAAATTTGGCAAGGTTAACACATTTTCACTGTGTAGTCAGTCTCTGTGTTCAAAAATAGAAGCAGCCTTTTGCTTTCAGGAGTGGCCTGACACCTTCATAGAAAAATATAAAAGTCCTGTTGTTCAGCTCCACCTCTGTCATGGGGCTTAAGAGTATCACAAAAAGGTACAATGAGGAACTGAATGCTTTCTTCTTCTTTTGTAGATGGTATATTGCTTTGCCAAAATAAATACGCCACCTTGGTTCAGTCTACTGATATCTCAGGATGCCTGTGGCACTGCAGTCAGCACTTAGTGTAAATATGACCATCAAGCATTGTGCAGTAAAAGCAACAACTGGAGTTGAGGCGCCTTGAGTTGTTAGGAAAGCACCTCTGCTCTGAGGACTATACTGTCTAACTACAAGAAAGAAACGTTAAAGCTCACAGCAGACACAGGCAACCCAAAGCAGTGCTTGTGCTGCTGGCCCACACTGCCTCTCTACACCAGTTTTGGGCACTGGTTTGATAAGGGCAAGGGCACTGGGCCCTTGCTTTGTCTTCCCTGCTGAAAGCATCCTGAGACCCTTGAACATGCTCACAGCTTCTCATAGGTATTGTCTGTCTGGAGGAAATTGATAAAAGGGGATATGTTTTCCCATGATTATTACTTTCCTAAATCCCTTCCATAGCATTGGTATTATTTCGTTTATGAAGTAGCAGTTTGTGCAATTTTATGTTGCCTGGAAAGAAACCATGATTTATTTGATTGAAGCTCCCAAAAGCAGAGAAAGCAAAAAGCATCACTCTCTCCAGTTAGAAATTCTGTAACTGAGCAGCTCTAAGCTGATGTGCTTTGAGTTTCTGTAAAATGTAGCTACTACTAAACAGCTCAAATGGTAAAGCATTTTGTAATAGCATATTGCTCTCATTTTAGTCTTTCCGATCTAATTCATGACCAAGTTTTCCCTTGGGAGATGATACAATAAACTCTCCTGGAAGCCACTCAGCAAATATGTTGAAGGCCAATCAGGTATTACAGATATAATATAAAAATTCTTACTGACTTGCTAAATATGTAGTCATCCATAGCTTTCCTCAGGACAAAAAGATGTTACCTGTGAAGACGGGGTTATTGCAGAGTGGAGTCTATGTCTAGGTCATAACATTGCTCAGCATAAATGATTTGGGATTTATTGTGTGCACCCAGGCAGCCTGTGTACCTGAAAGTTAGATACTTCCTAAACAGACACACAAACAGAGGAATTCTGTTTTAGACAGGAAAACACTGGGAAGTTTCTCAGAAATTGATGTAGCCCTGATCAAGATGGATATTTGGATATTTTTAACTGACAAGTAGGCACAGAGACATGGTGCAAGTTGATATCTGAGCTTAAGACTAACTCAGTCAACAGGAATAATACTTGGATATGTTTTTAGAATATGGATTTCAAAATTTGAAAGCAACAGGTCTGTTGGAGTTCTGGTTTTGGTCCTGTTGTTTACCTGTTATTTCTATTTAATGTTCCCATTCCCACATTGTTATATCATTATTCTATTCTTTACATCCCACATTGTTTTCCCAGCAATACTTTGCAAAATGAGTCAAAGCCTCCCCATATTTCTGTCTATCATTGTCACTTAGGTGTTACTTATAGGGCTTCATTTCCAAATGCCAGATTTGGGCATTGATCTGTCATTTAATGGATTCTAGACTGGCATTTGTTTTGCCTCCAAGCCCTCCCTAGACTCCTCTGTAATGTGTATTAGTTCAGGTTCAACATGGAACAGTGTGATTCCTACATCAAACTCGGTAAATAACAAGCTACATGGCTAATTCTCCTATTGAAACGCATGAAATTCCAACACCTGGAATAACAAAATGTAAAAAGCTACCATTCAGAAAACAAAGGCTTTAGTTAACAAATTTGCCACAAATTATGTGGCAGAATCTTCACTTACACATTTCCAATGGCTTTAACAAAAGATGCATCTGACTCCCGTGTTAAATTTGAGGAAATGGAATACTACAATCAATCTGTAGATCTGCTGCTCAGGACTTTTTTAATATTTTGTAAGCATATTACCAAGGAAGACCAGATGTCTGTGAGGACACAAGTATGATTTAAAGTTTCTACAAGCTGTCGTAAATGACTGAATAACTTCAATTCTGCAGCTATGCACCCGTGCAAGGCTCCTTGGGTACAGCTCTTAACAACATTGCATCTAAGCCCTTCCTTTGCCTTTAATACGTCTCGAAGGAAACTGAAAGACTACCAAAAATTCCTCTGGTTTTGGTAACAAATTTGAATCTAAACTGTAACTGGTTTTTTGGACAATAAATCTTCTGCAGCTGCCAAGGCAACTCTAGTTATGGTACATGGCTTGCTTCTGCATCAGACACCAGAAAAATGTTTTACACAATCTACATTCTCATATTGATCAGTGTGCTCAAACTCGAGGGTTTTTATTGAAGCTTGTACAGTGTATCTGAAAAACTGCTGGTGTTCAGAAGGGCTTAACATCACAATTTCACAAGTGTTGACATACTTAAAGGATGAACAGCGTGGAAGGAGGCAAGACACAAGCTTGTTGTGGAACAAAATTCCGTGGGTCCTCTGTGTTAGCTTTAATGCTGTCTCTAAATGGAGTGTCCTCTTAGACATGAGAAATGCAGTATGTACTAAATATTCCTCTTGGTTATGGGTAGGGCTTTGAGAGGAGCTTGGCAATAGCCATGTGCCTGAATTCTGTAAATGTGTTTCCTGAACTCCTTTGAAAATCTTAGCTTATCGTGTCATTAAAAATTCATAGCCGTCAATGAGCAATGATTGGAACAGCCAGTTGAGCTCCATAAATTGCAACAGGCTGGCTATTTCCACACTTTGCATATTAGTGTTTCCCTTAGAGTTAGCAATGGAAGTGCTGTATCTGCTTAGAGGACACTTTGTGGTTATTCAGTAAATGTTATTTTAATTATGACAATGAAAGATATATTGCATTGCATGGGTGAAAATGTATAAACAGATAATTAAAATTAATTGATGGTGGTTTGGGTAAGCACCATTCAGAAACGTCTGACTGAATATTAGGATTCCCCTGAGAACTTGTTTAAAGTTAAGCAAGTGTTGTCTTGTGTCCATAATAAAAACAGGAAACAAATTTGGCCAGATGAATGTTGCACAGTTTCAACCAGATATAAATGTGTACCTTTTAATCGATCAAAAAGCAAAACGTGAAATGCTCTGTTCAAGTCAACTTGAGACGTGAAAAGCTTCTGAAGGAGTTGATGTGGTGCTGACTACTCGCATTCGTTATTTTCATCATGACTTTGCTGCGGCATTTTAACCTTTCTTAAAGTGGAAAAAAGGATGATGCACTTAGGAAATACTTTCCCCTTTGTATCACTTAGGAATCTGACTTTCTTAGGATTTAATGCAAAGCGACAAAGCACACAGGTCACGTTGGAGGGTCAGCCTAGCTCCTTGGATCAGAGTCAGAAGATGCCTGTTATCTCCTGGCAGCTGAGCCGCGGGAGGAGCTTTCCTGCTGCCGCCTCATGAAATGGATATCCCCTGAAAATAGAAATTACTGTATTTGCAACAGATGGGATGAAAAGTGTACACTTGACTTATTCCCTATGTATGTCTAATTTACTTTGCCCTATTTCCCTCCTGGGCACAGCACCCTGGCTTCCCCTGGGGACCAAAGCATCTCAGTCTCACTGCAAATGAACACTGGAAAAGCAAAGGCTTTTGTCTGTCTCTTGACTGAATATGCTCAATATCTATTCATTAAGGGGTTTTGTTCTTTTTTTTTTTAATGTTTGTGTATTAAACTTACTCGTTCTTCAGATCATCACCTCCTGCGCTTGAGTTGATTGGCACTTTTGATGTGAGCTCCAAGCAGACTTGAAATGTACTTAGTTTTTATGGAAAAGGGGAAAATTATCCTAGAAGATAATAATTAATTGCCTGGGGTACCACAAGCGAGGGATGACCCCCACAACAGGGTGCCATCACTCCGATTCCCCATGCTGGGGACGCATGTCCAGTCAGATGAGGCATCGAGGGCTTTGCAGAATTAGGTTCAGTGTCTGCACAGTAGACAGTATAGGTCTCGTTGGTTCCTCAGCTGCAGCCCAGCCTTCCCCGATACATGTTAAGCAGATTTGCTAATGTTCACAAGAAACATCAGCTTCTCTTATCATTCATTGATCTGTTGTTCTGGGCAGAATGATGAAGTTTTCGCTGTTATTTTGCTCTGTTTCACTCAGATTCATTTGACTCGAGCCAAAGGACAATTTAAGATGGCAAGGAACAATCTTGCCTTGCCTTGCCTTGCCTCACCTCCCAGCTGACAGGATAATTTTGGCTTTGCAGTTGGGAGCTTAAAATGCTTTACCTGTGCTCAGCTAATATTAGTTGTAATTAAGGGAAAAGGTTGTCTAGAGCTTGTTTTTACAGTTCATCACCTGAAAAAGAACCTCTGAAAATAACACTTCTATTTTTGGTGTCATTTGGGGGATTTTTGCCCCACACATGCTCACTTGTGCCCTCCAAAACGGCTGCCCCTGCATGGCTGAGTGGAGCTTCAGCTGCCATGTTGTGACAAGGCAGGGTGGTGCCTGGAGGCACCAGGAGTTTTGGGACATACAGCCTTGACTGGGTCTGTTGCCATCTAAAGGTAATGTGTTTTAAGGTTTAAAACCAAAAAATTGGCTACATTGGGGATAGTAGAGGCTGCTAGGAGACTGGTTTATAGGCTACTGTACCTGTTTTTGGGGTGCAGGGCAGTGCTGGGCCATAGGAACAACAAGCTGTGGGGCACAAGACCTCTCCCATCTGAAAATGTAAATAAAGAGCTTTTCTCTGGTAAATATATGAGACTTGAATCCTGTGGCTTGGTGTGGTTTTAAAGCAGCTCGTGAGGCTTTACATTTGTTAAGGATCAATACACTGGTTCATTTCCCCCCGCCCCCACCTCAGTCCTTTTGTTTCTTGCTAGAAGCATGCCCTTTCTTCTTACAGGATCTGATACCTAACAGGCCCAGTCAGAGGAGCAGACACCTTTGGCTCTTGAATCCTCAGAGGTGTCTCCTCATCTGCTTTTAAATGGCTGGATGTCTGCTTGGAGGGCTCGATGAATAGTTTCCCTTGTCCCTTCACAACAGGGAACCTCTGAGTTTCAGCCTTGTTCTCATTCAAATCTACATGCTCATTCCTGCTGCTGAACCCAAATAACTTTTGGGAGCCCAAATGTGTTTAGCAAAGCAGCAGGAATGCTCTGGGAGCCTAAGCCTGTCACTGTCTCACTTGATGGCTTCTTCACATAACAGCTCACATCTCAGGAGCTGGAAAGGTGACAAGGAAAGGCAAGATCAAGCTGGCCAGGAATTCCCAGTCAAAATAATGCTGCGATGGGGCTTGGGGGGGAGTCCCATAAAATCACAGCAGTCAGCAAGCAAGACTGTTCATTTGGTTTTCCCCATTGGAAACTTTTAGCTTTAATCTGTTGGTGATTAGTCTGCATCTTTCCGTTGCAGTTGTAGGTTATGGAAACAAAATGCAGTTATTTGCACCCTTCTCTTCTTTTTTTTTTTGTCTTTCCTGAGGGACAGACTTATGAGTTATGTGTTTTTGCAAGGATCTCCAGTCCTGGCAGGAGAATCAAACTAGGAGGTGACACTCAAAACTACTACTGTTGTGAATCATTCCATTTTTTTTGAGGGGCACAAATTAACATTTAAGTGAATACAGCCCAAATAGAGTGTTAGAATACCTGAGCTTGTACCTGAGTTAAGGATACCTGAACAGGAAAGCACTCAGCCTTGTATACAAATGATGGGAGGAATCATGTCTAATCCTGGCATGAGTTGCAGAGGAGGAGATCAGGCTGTCTTATCCTGTCTGGCATGAAGATTTGTGTGTCTGTGTGGAAGACAACAGGCATGTTTGCAGTGACTCCAGCAGGGCTTGGAGTGAGCTCCAAGCAGGCAGGTATCCACTTTCAGTAAGAACCATGTCAAAATGAGCAGTGACTGGGAAAGTGACAGCATTGGGCAGGAGTGGCCAAAACCTGAGCTATCTGCTGCACTCCCAGTATGTTTTTTTAAGCTTGACCAATCATAACACAGACCGTCTTGCAAAACCTGTTATTGCTCTGCCTTTTTCATTTAAATTTGAAATAAAAGAGTAAAAAACCCTCCAAGTTAATATAACAGAGAGCTAGAGTTTGTCAGTTAGGATACCTTGTTCTAGTAAATTAGAAACCCTTAGGTTTATTTTCATCATTTTGTTTTGCAAGTATATTAACATTTAAGTTTCTCTAGCAAAGAATAGGTTTTATAATAGTGATGGAAGCTATGGGGCTGGACAGGGCATTCTGGCTTGTCAAAATACTTGCCATAATTTGTCATTTCAGTTGGATAAACCAACCAAGCAAAGTACCAAGGCTTCTGGGGTAGGGGTGGCAATTCACAGTTATCGACAATGAAATGTTGTCCTTTTCTCTTCTTTATTTTATTTTATTTAATATTTTTAATTTTGGAATGAAGACTTGCTGGTGAGTGTGTGTGTGTAATTTCAGTGCCATGCTGAGTTAGGGACATTTCAGGTGGACTTGCTGCACAGCAGTAAATAAAACATATCCTAAAAAGAGAAAATGTGCTTATAAGTGACAAAAATGGGCCAGATTTTGGTCAGATGCAGTTTAGAAACGGCTTTTAATTTTTTTCAACTCCATTCCAAGTTAAACATCCTTTTAAATTAATTAGAGCAATCATAGTATCCTAGAATATCAGTGGAGAAATTGAAGCCATGAGTATGATCTTGATACTACCTACATTCTGAAGACAGACTAAAAAAGCCAGCTTCAGGAAATTTTTGTGTGTGATGAAAAACAAATTCCTGACCAAACTGGCTAAGCTGAAATGTCTGAAAGCAAAGAGCTATCATGAAAGTGCTGGAAAGCTTCTGATTATAATGGAATCAGTGTCCCAGGGTATAATGCAGCTCTACATTTCATATTGAGCTACTGAACCGTACTTCTCAACCTAGCTCAACTCACTGGGTTCTCATCAAAGACCTGTAATGACACTGTGCTCTGTTTAGATGCCAAGCAAGTCTTGAAATAGCTCCAGAGCTTTTTCAGCAGCTTCAGCTAAGTACAGACGCCTGACTTTGGAAGGACAGCTAATGCCCAGCGTTTGTGGCATATAAATCCTTCCTCATGTGTACTGCCACGCTTGTTAATAATCTTATGAACTTTTATAAATCTAATTAAGAGGCTCTTACACCCTTACATATGAAATCGTGGCAACAGCGCTGAACCAGCCAAGCAAAAGCCTGTCCTTTGTGCTGCAAATCCATGTTGTCTTTCTTTACTAATGATACATACACACCACAGTTGATTCAATGCCTGCTATTGTTTGACTCCTTGTTACTATTATGGTATTGACTTCAGTCCCCATCACGTTAATTATAATCTGTGCACGTTACTCTAAGCAGAATTGTACTTTCCGTGTATTGTTTAAGGTATTGACTTTGCCAAAGGGAAGGAAAAAGTGCATGCATTCACTTAATCCAACAAGTAGTTGTACCAATTTTTGTCCATTAAATATACATGTACACGTAAGTACACACATACACGATTGTTGCAGGTTGTTGCAGACATGGAATTAGGTGAGATTTGAAAACTGTATTGGAGACACCCTTTGCTACATAGACATCCTGTTTCTCAGAGCAGCTCTGGGCAGAAGCAACCCTCAGCCTGTGTGAAGTCCTGTTGAGGATGGTGGGGCTCTATGTAAGTGTTGAAATGACACTTTTCAAAGGCATTTGCTGATTCCTAGGCCATGTATTTAAATTGAAATGAACTTGTTTTCTAAAACTACATACTTTTAAATCTTTTTTTCTTTCTAAAAACACCTTAGTTCTCTTAATCTTTTGGACTTTGAAAAACGCTTTCTAGTTACTGGGTTTTGTGTTGTTTTTGTCCTTCGCAACTGAGGCAATCAGTTTCTGAGTATGAGCAGAAGGGTTATTGAGTAATTAATCTAAAGCAGACAAAATTCAGCCAACTCAAAGATGTGGTGATCATTTTGCTAAGGTTTTGATACCAGTTGTGATTGAAGTCTGGGATGCATAGCATGGATAGTTCCAGTACT